>JAPPVO010001421.1:0-30874 GCA_030407325.1 Camellia japonica | reverse complement strand
AACGATCTGAGATTGGGCCGTGGAATTAGCCGGACAGATTGGGCCGGACGAGGTTGGGCTGAGGTATTTGGCTCCGAGATTGGGCCGTGATCTTGCTCGGTAATGGCAAAGGCCTTGTGGAACCGAGCTACCTGATTTCGTTGGCACGGAGGCTGGTCAGGTTAAGGTTCAGTCAAGCAAGGGTTCCACATTTCGCGCGTTGCTCTCGTTGTAATACACGCGCCCTCAGCCCGGCGTGACCAAGGTGATCAATCTCCATCTCGGCTTCGCCGGAATGCAGTCGAGCACGGCTGGAAATGAGCACGGTTGGAGGAGCACTGCGACATCAAGTGCACTTGGGCTTGAAGTGCAGCAAGGCCATTGATAGCCGAGATAATGTTGCCTGGCTGCCGAGCTCCCAGTAGAGTGGACTGGCAGTTGGGTTAGGTAATGCTCAGCAAGACTTGTGCTGACAGATGGGATAGCAGAGCCACGTGTCGAGAGATCACTGGGAGTAGATTTGGGGCGCAGAGGGTATATAAGCATGTCTGCGCCCCCCATACGCGACGGATGAACACTTTGTAAGGAACTCTTACACTCAAACACTCCTCTCTCTCTCTCTCTCTCTATCCCAAGGTGTGTGGTCGTCGGAGGGGTTTTCCGGCCACACACCGCCGGGTAGCTCACCGCCGTTGTGCTCGCAGGTGATCGGACAGAAACGGAGCTTGGAAGAAAGGAGTACGGGCTCTCCTGAATATTTGCTCCCCGTACAGATTTTATTGTGCAAATGCTTATTAGATTACATGTTGATGCGATGTTGGTGAAATTACTTGAAGATTGGTTGATCCTTTACTGTTTTTTATGTGATGGTTTGGATTTCTACTGACAGGTCTGATTTTGATTGATTCGAGAACTTATTTCTGTATGTGGTATATGCGGTTTTTTTTTTTTTTTTTTTTTTGGGGGGGGGGGGGGGGGATGGGATTTGATTGTGTAAATGCTTATTAGATTACATGTTGAGGTGATGTACTCAAGCTGGAGTACTAACTTCAACTCTTCATTAACTTGAAATCAGAATTGGAAAATTAAATTTAGTAAAATCTACGTATATATGTGTGTATAACATGTGGATTTTGTTCGTACATGTTTATATTCATGTTGTATTGTTCTTACGGTGAAATTACTTGAAGATTGGTTCATCCTTCGTGGTTCTATGGACTGATCTTGAGTTTGATTTATTCGATCACTTATTTATGAATGTGGTTATATAGATTTTGAATGATTTGATTTTTTTTTTTTTTTGGACTTGTTTGTCCAAATGCTTATTAGGATTATTTCTTTACTTGAAATCAGAATTGGAATATCAATTGAGGTTTAGTTTGATACAAACAAGAGACTAATAAAATTTCAGAATAGCAATAAGAAACAGAGGATGTATATATAAAGTAAAGGATAAACTTTTCTACATTTTTATTGATAAAGAAACAGCCTATAAATAGGCTAATACATAACTGATGGCAACATGAAAATAGGCACTATCCATAACTGAAAGTAACATGAACATAGGCACTATCCCACGTTAACAACAAACTCCTATGACTAGATAAACAGTTAAACAAGCTCCCTAAAGACTAGGACAACCCATGTGCAAATTATTAAATTTCCTCAACAATCCCTCCCTTAAACTGATGTTCCAGACATAACATCCAGTGTAAGAGTTAAGCTTTGAACTGAAGCTCCATCCCTCAAATTGAAACATTTGAAGTACAAACACCAAGTAGCTTCCTGAGCTTCTGAAATGTAGGAAACTTGAGAGGCTTGGTTAGAATATCAACGATCTGGTCTTCACTTTGCAGTAAATGAGATTAATGACTCCATCATTCGTGAGATCCCTCAAGAAATGATACTTCATATGTTTGCTTCGACCATGTAAAACTGGATTTTTTGAAAGCTTTATTGCTGAACTGTTGTCACAATAAATCTGAGTAGGTCCATCCTCCTTGAAATTCAGCTCTTTAATGATTTTCTTTGGCCAAATAGCTTGACAAGCACAAGCTGTTGCAGCAACAAATTCAGCTTCAGTGGATGATAATGTGACAATAGGTTGCTTCTTTGATGACCATGAAATAGCTCCTGTCCCCATCATGAAAACATACCCAGATGTGCTTTTCCGATCATCTAAATCTCCTGCATAATCACTATCTGTAAAGCCAAACAGATCTAACTTTTCTCCATTCTTGTAGAACAACCCAAACTCCTTGGTACCTTGCAAGTACCGGAAAATTCTTTTTGCAGCCAAGAGATGAATCTCTGTAGGACATTCCATGTACTTGCTAATCACACTTACAGCATGCATTATATCAGGTCTTGTTGCCGTCAAATACATTAAACTCCCCACTATTTGTTTGTAAAGAGTGTCGTCAACCTTCTTTCCTCCATAATCTTTGTTTAGCTTCGTACCAATCTCAGATGGTGTATTTACAGGATTACAATCCTTCATCTGAAACCTGTCTAAGATTTCTCGCACATACTTCTTTTGAGAAATAAAAATTCCAGTAGAAGATTGCGCCACTTCAATGCCAAGAAAATAATGCATCATGCCAAGATCAGACATCTCAAATTCAGCCATCATGGATTTCTTAAAACTTCCAAACATGGCTGTATTATTTCCAGTGTAGATTAAATCATCTACATATAAGCAAACAATGAGCATTTTCCCTCCATCCTCGACTTTTATGAAAAGTGTATGTTCATAAGGACATTTTTGAAATCCTTCCTTCAAAAAATAAGTTTCTATACGATTACACCAAGCCCACGGGGCTTGTTTTAATCCATATAGAGCCTTCTTTAGTCTATACACTTTATGCTCATTTTCAGATTTCACATAACCAGAAGGTTGATCGATAAATACCAGTTCCTTCAAGTCTCCATGGAGAAACGCCGACTTCACGTCTAGCTGGAAGATAGGCCATGAGTTCTGAGCTACCAATGCAATCACCAATCTGATTGTGTCATGCCTTGTAACTGGGGCAAAGACTTCTTTATAATCGACACCGAACTCTTGCTTATAGCCCTTGGCCACCAAGCATGCCTTATACTTGTCAACTTCACCATTCTCTTTCAGCTTTGTCTTGTAAACCCACTTCACACCAATTGTTTTGTGCCCTTCTGGTAGATCAGATAACTCCCAAGTGTCATTCTTTTCGATGGCTGCAATTTCAGCATCCATAGCCTTCCGCCATTTTGATTCTTTGACAGCACTTTCAAACACTGTAGGATCACAGTCTGAAAATAGAGCAAAATGAGTGAGTGGGTCTTCAGATTGATCAATTCCGGTTACCTCATAATCTGACATCCATGCTGGCCTCCTTCGAACACGATGAGAAATTGATTCAGCTGCTGCTTCTGGTGCGGTTGGAGTGACTTCAGAGGCTACAGGAGTTCCATTTTGAGGATTCTCAAGTGCATCAGTTGCTGGAGCAAGTTGTTGCTGCGGCTGGTTTGCTTCATCACCATCTTCTCCATCAAAAACTAGTTGGAATTGGCTCTCCAACTACATTTTTGTTCACTTCCCAGATTTGATCTTCATCAAAAACGACGTCTCGACTGATAGGTATCTTCTTAGTGTTAGGATTGTAAAGCTTATAAGCTTTTGACTGATTACTAACAACAAGAAAAATACATTTTTCTACCTTGTTATCCAGCTTCTTCCTCTTCTGATCTGGAATATGGGCATATGCAACACACTCAAAAATCCGAAAATGATCTACAACAGGTTTTCTTCCGCTCCATGCTTCCTCCGGTGTCATATTTTGAACAGCAAGTGTGGGACTTCTGTTCAATATATGAATGCTCCAATTAATTGCTTCAGGCCAGAAACTTTTTTGAATGCCACTTGTTGTCAAATGGCTTCGCACCATATTCATAATAGTGCGGTTCTTCCTCTCACATACACCATTTTGTTGGGGTGTATAAGCTGTTGTAAGTTGTCTCTTGATTCCATGGTTCTCACAAAAAATTGCAAATTCATGTGAGTTATATTCTCCACCGCGATCCATGCGAAGAACTTTTATTGGGTTGCCAACTTCTTTCTCAACAAGTGCTTTATAGCTTTTAAAAACTTCAAAGGCTTCAGATTTTTCTTGCAAAAAATAAACCCATATCTTACGACTATAATCATCAATGAAGGTAATTATATATCTTTTACCTCCATTTGAATGTGGTGTTATTGGCCCACAAATGTCGGAATGAACAAGTTCCAATGCCTTCTTTGCTCTCCAAGATTTTCCTTGTGGGAATTGATTACGGTGTTGTTTGCTAACAACACATTCTTCACAAACTTGAGAGGAAGCTATAATTTGAGGAAGCCCTGTCACAATCTTCTTCTGTTGTAGTGTTTTCAATCCGCCAAAATTTAGATGTCCATAGCAAAAGTGCCATAGCCATGCCTCATCTTTTAATTTTGCTGAGAAGCACGAATGAGCGGTGTTGTGGAGATAAAGTGGGAACATATGATTCGCCATCATGTTAACTTGAGTAATTAAGCCGAACTTTGCATCTTGAATCTGACGTACTCCATCTTTGATAAAAATCTCGTATCCTTTTTCTTGTAACTGACCCACACTAAGCAAGTTGGTCTTTAAATCTGGCACAAAAAGAACATTAGCGATAGTGTGGGTGAAATTTCCTTTGATTTGGATTGCTACCTTTCCTTTTCCCATAACAGAAATTTTGGAGTTGTCACCAAACTTAACAGAGCTGCAAAAGGATTCATCCAAGTCAGAGAATGCCTCCTTCTCTCCACACATGTGGTTGCTGCAGCCAGTGTCTAAATACCACATGTTTTGTTGAGTTTCTTCCTTCACATGACACACCATCAAAAGAGACACCTCTTCTTGCTTTTCTGCAAAGTTAGTTTGATCTCCACTTTGTTTATTCAAATCAGTTTGACATTCTGATTTATAATGGCCATACCTATGACATCTATAACATTCAACATTGGACTTGTCTGCTGACTTTGATCTGTAAGTTGTTGAGTGGTAGCCACAACGTCCTCTGCCTCTTCCTTGAAATTGACTCTCTTGATGGTTCCCACGATCATTGTTGTATCTGCCTCCTCTACCTCGACCTCTGTTTCTTCCTCGTCCTCATCCTCGTCCTCTATCAGCTCTACTGGGTGTAGAGTGATTTTCTGATAAGGCCTTCAATGCTTGTTCTTCTTTTTCCTGCTGGTTGATTTTTTTCTTATGAACCAACAAAGAACTTTGTAATTCATCAATTGACAGTAAACTAACATCATTAGTTGCTTCTATAGAACAGACAACAAAATTAAATTTTGGTGTCAAGGATCAAAAATCTTCTCGACAATGAGAACATCCTCTGTCTTGTCGCCATGGATCCGCATCTTGTTAACGATTGAGTTCCAACCCTTTCATTAAATTGATATCAACTGAAGGGAGAACCAAATTTTTCACAAAATCAAGAGAGCCTTTATCATTTCATCAAATTTTGCAGGTGGCTGTTGGTGGACGACCTACCGGACAACCTGTTTGTCAACCGGATTTTGGGATGAATTGGGAATTTTGTAAAAAGATTTGATGAAAATTTACTATAGGCCGGACGACTGGCCGAATTTGATGAAACTATTAGAGTGCGTCATATCATTTCAAATTTTTACTTAAATTTGATGAAGCGTTGGAGATGTTCTTACGGATGCCTTTGTTTTCATTTCAAATGCATCAATTGCATTGTCTTGACTAGACTCTTCATTCTGTATTGATATGCTGAATCTCGCGTAAAATCTAATAGCATAACTATGCCTACAGATATTGTTGATATGTTGACTAGTGCTTATTAGCCTTTCTCAATCCTCAAGCTAGCCTACAACCTGTTCTATGTAAATTATAATGGAATGTGCTTTCGTATGCATGTTGCTTTATCTTCTTTTTTATTTTTATTTTTCTTGGTTCCTTTTTTAGTTTTCTTATTCTTATGTTTAATTGGAAATTTTAACTTAGATTATTGTCAATTGGCTGTGTTAAATTATTATTTACGCTATTCTCATCAAAATTCATTTTCATCCTTTTTGGGTCCAGACGTTCCATCTGATGTCGACGCTACAAGGTGATGTCTACGTGTTGAATGACATTTACCGATTGAATCATGCATGAAGACAGTGGATGGTTTAGTTACAAACAGTGGAGAATACATGATATGCTAAATGCCCTCAAACAGTGGCGAATACAGGATATTGTTTAGTTTCGGACTCTTTTATTTTCAAATGTGAGGATCCTCTCATTGTGGTTGGTTATGTTCTGTAATTTGTTGCGTCTTTTATTATTCTATCCTCCATACTTCAGAGATTGCTTTGTTTAATAGTAGGGGTGGGCGCGGATCGATTGCGGTTATGGAACCTCTAATTCACCATCCGTCTATCAGATTGGCGGATTAAAGAAAATCAATCTGTATCCATTCGTCAATCCGGCAGATGTGGATTGAACAGATTGGCGGATGGATGCAAATCGGTTTGACGGTTTAAAATTTTATAAATTTTCAACATAATTCAACATGTACACTTCCTTTAAAAAAAAAAAAAAGTATTATAGTCAATGACTTCAAAAAGTATTACAATCATTGCATGTCTCATCCAAAGAAAGAAAGTTTGAAATTTTAGAATATTACAATCACTGCATGCCTCATCCATATGTTGCAATCACAACATGCCTCATTCACATAAATTATTACAATCTGTGGTCCTTAAAATATAAAACCAATTCAAACCATCAAAACCATGAATAAAACAGTAATAGAGATTGTATGCCTCTATATTGTTACATCTATATTTGTTTTTGAAAACAAAAACCAATCAGCATATATCATATTTTTTATTTATTATTTTTAAGAGTTAGATTTAAAAATAAAAATATATAGATAAATAATACATTTATTTTTTTCAATTCAAAAAATATATTCAAGTTGAAAACTCTTTTTCAATAGATTATATTCAATAGAATATTTAAACTATTTGTCAATTGAAAATACAATCAAAATACCTAAACAAATTGAAAATACAAAGTCTTATAAATTATTAGGGGTGTTCGCGGTTTGGCGGTTCGGTTGCGGCCAAAGGAACCTCAAATCCGTCATCCGTTCAAAATTAGGCGGATTGAAAAAAATTAATCCGCAACCGTCCGTTCATTATCACACACCCGTCCAAAATGCGACTGATCGGTTCAGTTCGATCAGTTTAAGTAGATCAATATATCCACTGCTCACTCCCATAGGATGAATTGATGGAAGAGTTTTTTTTCTTGATTTTTTGTTCATGATTGGATTGATGCTTGAAGATTATGTTCATTACTTGTATTTAGAGAAATGCATGGGGAAATGTACATAGTGTGAGCACCCCTCTATATTATGTATTGTATTTTGGGGTGTGATTTTGTCCAATTTAATAAATTCAGAGTTGTTTTCGCATCACGTGCTTCTTTATGCTTGTCCTTGTTAATAGTTTATGTTTCTCCGGGGTGCTGTTGATACAGTAAAATTGGTTGGTTGCATGTTAGACTTTGCCATGAACCTACTACACACTTGGCATTTGTTTCAAACATAAAAGCCCTAGAACATCCTCAGCCCTTATTACTGTCCAAATGGGGCAGCTCTGCAATTTTGAGGGGAGGGAGAGAAGGGCCATCAACCGGCTGTTGCTTTGAAGAGGACTTTTTCTCTCCATTTTGATCACTTACAACAGGCCCTTTGAGCATTCCTGTGAGCATACTACCAAAGGATTTAACACTATGTTTGGAAATCTAAGACAGACAAAAAAAGAAAAGATTATTTAAGTTATAAGAGAAAAGAAAAGAAAAGAAAATAAAATAAATGATTGTGATTTCTCTTTCTTTGTTTGGATAAGTAAGAAATAAAAGAAAAAAAAATGATTTTGATTTCTCTCCTTCTTGTTTGGTTAGATTTCATAAGAGAAAAGAAAATAAATTATTTTATGTTATATTAACAAAATTATATTTTTGTATTTTCAATCATTTTATTTCTTTTATTTTTACAGCGACAAAATTGGTATTATGAAAATATTGGTTTCTTTTCTCTCTCAATTTCTCTACTTTTGGAAAGATTGAAAATGAGGGTTATAAAAGAAATAAGTTTCTCTCCGTTTCTCTCCATTTCTCTCCACTTAAGTTATCAAAATAAGTAAGAGAAATACATATCTCTCCATTTCTTTTCTTTTCTCTTCAAATCACTTAATTCAAACACTGTAAAAGCTTGGCTCAATCCATCTTGAAGTTTCAGAACAAGAGAGACCTTGGATAGCTGCCACGCTACGGTAAGGACAATCATGGCTGAAAGGAGGCAATGAGTGATAAAATTTTGTCTTTTAATCTCCCTAAGCTCTCTGACTATCTCTTCTCCTCCACCATTGTCGTCGTCATCATCACTGCCACCATCTGCCTCATCGGCAATCTCACATATTGACTTGCCAACCGTGGGGGAAGGTAGAACCTTTGAATCTGCTGGTGGGTCAGGTTGCTTATTAAGTTTGCCATCATCCCCCTCTTAATGTTTCCAACTGTAACATAAATTATTGAATCAATCGTGGCTTCAATTTTATTATAATGGAGTCTAAAATATGGGGCCAAAAAAAAGAAAAAAAAAAAAAAAAAAAAAAAAAAAAATGAATCTACTACTTCGGATAGAGGGCACACGATTATTTATCCTAACAATCGATGTTTTCTTTTCACTGAAACATACGGAGCATCCATTAACTATTCTTAGATTATCATTGTTTTTTTGGTTTTTTGTTTTTTGTTTCTTTAACAATTATCTCTACAAATCCAAACCCCAAAAAAATCACAACACTGTGTTTGGTTGGGAAATTTGGAAAGGAATTTAAAAATAAAAAATAAAAAAATAGGAGAAATATGAATAAAATATACTTACATTTCACTTAGTTTGGAAGATTTAGGAAGTGATTTGAAAGGAAAAAAAAAAAAGTGAAATGTGAATAAAATATACTTACATTTCACTTAATTTTATACGCGTTTTCTTTTTTATTTTTCAAATTTCTTCCCAAATCTCTCAACCAAACACAACGTCAAACATGCAGATAGATTGAATAAAATTCTATGTGCAATCAGCAAATCTCCTTTTTCAGATGCAACAAAATTCAAATTTAAAATCCTAGCATGAAACAAGAAGAAACAAATACATCTTATCTGAGGTTTTTCAACCACATAATCAATTACCTGAGAAAGCAATTCAGAGAGGACAAAGCTGCTCTCTTCCGATGTCGAACTCAATTTCTTCCCTCTTTGTTCCTCCGTCATTTGCTCTATTGCCATCTGTATCAGCTCCAAATTGTCCTTCACTTCCATTTCTCTCTCTCTCTCTCTCTCTCAACCTTTTTTTTTTTTTTTTTTTTTTGTGTGTGTGGCAATTATTGTTCAATCAATTGATCGTTTGGCATTTCAATCCGAAACAAAGAGATTCGATTTCACATTCAAGTGAAGTGAAAAGGCTTCCAAGCACTTAAACCATCTTTCCATGAAATCGTGGCAAATTATCCATATTCTCCAATTTTGGACCACATAAAACTATCACACTAGAAATTAGAGAATACCCTTGTTTTTTAAAAGTCACCATCTTGTATTCTTTCCCACAAAGCCGAACCCACAATTTTCTCGGGAAAATATGAACTGTACACGTGGCCATGTGCCGGTGTTTTGTAGTTTGTTTGTTATTATTTTCTGAGGAAACATATAAGCATATAATCCATTATTATTGAGTGAACACACATCCAATAATATTCTGAAAAAACAGAATAAGTATTGGTATGTAAGTTGATTTCATTTTGAGTAACCGACAAACCACACTACTGTGCCATTGTTCCTCCAAACCATGGTAAGTATCCAAATAACTAGGGGAGAGAGAGAGAGAGAGAGAGAGAGAGAGAGAGAGAAAACTGTGGTTCCAGCCCAGTTGAACCCATCAATTACCATTTACAAGAAGCATGTATATATCTAAGGACTTGATTATTAACAACCATCTACAATAGCTAAAATTCAAACCACAATATACAGACTGAACCAAAAGATATCTATAGTGGCTTCTGTCAAAAATAGCATATCAAAAGAGGATGGATGCAGTTAAAAGAGGATTAGAAGTTGAATCTACGGGTACCAGGGTGAATCTTCATTTTCCATAGAGGAAACATCACTCTGAGAAGTTAATGTTATTTCACTTTCCGCGGCTCCAACTTCAGCCTGCAAACATTAATTGAACAGCCCATTAAGTTGTCCGATTGAAAACTTGAAATAAGGGATCCTTCTATGTGGATTATTTAATATAAAAATACCAAACTGGAAACACAAATTGATAATATAACCAAACCAAGAAAATCAACCAGACATGCATCAACTAAGGATGGGCATGTCGTGTTCATGCCATCTTGACTTCATGTCAAAATTCCTACAACACTAACTATATCCGTTTATTTTTTCTAGTTAATGTGTCGTATCAAAAAACATTTCATCTTTAGTTTAAAGGGAAAATTACACCAACGATCCCTCTAGTTTAGAATTTGTGTCATTTTGGTCTCTAACTTTTCAATTGTGATACATTTGACATAGAATATTGAATTCCAAATAAAGACAATTAAAAATACCTTTGCTTAATTTTAAAAGCAAAGTTGTCAATTTGATAAAATATAAAATAGTTAGACAAAAATAAATGTCAAAAAATCATTACTTATCAAAGATAAAATTATATAAAAATGATAAATCTTTAAAAGTTGGGTGAATTACACAAACAGTTCCTATAGTTTGGGGATTGTCACTTTGATCACTGACTTTTCAATTATGATACATTTGACCATGAATTTTCAATATTATTCCAAATAAAGACAATCAAAAATGTTTTTTTTGCAAACGGTCCATTTCAAGGACAAAATCGTCATACAACTTATTTTATGTTGGTTAACTTGTATGTTATTTAAAATGTTTTTTTTTTTTTTAATGAATAATGCTATAACTTTCTTGATTATGAAGTTCTGTTTGGTTTAGTTTTTAGAATCTATTTTCAGAAATTTTTCTAAGAAACTAAAAAAATTGTCAAAAAAAATTTAAAACACATCATTTTTATATAATTTTATCTTTTGAGAGCGTAGAAATAATTTTAAAATTTTTTTTTAATATTTATTTTTATTAAATTAGTTTTTATTTTTTTAAAAGTTAAACATAACAACAACTTTGATGTCATTATTAAACCAATCCATTAAATCAAAAAATTCAAAACCAAAAACATTTCATATATTAAACATATCAATTTTATATTGAAAGTTTAATAAATATATATTACATAATAACCATCCAAAAATATATGTTAACAATAAATACAATAAATACAACCATCCCTTATATGATAATCACCCAAAAATATCAACAAAAACAACCACTCATTATATTATCATCATCTAAATACATACTAAAAATTAATTTGGTAAAAAATATAAATATAAAAAATTTATCATTTTTATATAATTTTATCTTTGACAGGTAAAAATAATTTTTAGAAATTGAAAAATAATTTTTGGACATTTATTTTTGTTAAACTACATCATATTTCATCAAATTGATGACTTTGCTCTTGAAATGGAGTAACGGTGTCTTCAGTTGTCCTTATTTGAAATGAGATTCAAAATTCGGGATCAAATGTATCACAATTAAAAAGTCATTAATCAAAATAACACAAATCCCAAATTATAAGAACTGTTAATAATTCGCCCTAATTTAAAATACCATATGAAACATTTTTTTCCCCCACAAATTAAATTTCATGAACTAATCTCTACATCAATTATTCATAAAAATGTTTAATTTCAACTCAATTCTATTTCTCCAATTCCATAAAACTAAACCCCGTTTTTATTATTACTATTTTTTTGTTTACCACATTGACTCCAACCCTAGTTCACTAACTTTGTGCATGATTTGTGTCATGTTTACGTGTCGTGTCAGAAATTTCCATCCCTACCACCAACCAAACATATGACACAAACTAAAAGTAATTTTAGAATTCAGAATCCAGATTCAGAATTCACATGTTTGACATGTCAGATCAGATAGCATATAAAAGTAATTTTAGTGCAATGTCTAAAACAAGATATAAGGCCTAATTACCTTAGCTTGGCGGTATCTTGCAAGCAAGCGGCTATATTGATGACGTGCCTCAGGAGATTCAACCATGGACAGCACTCTCGAGACAGCCTCATCAATAGCTCCATGCACTTTCTGTTTGCGGAATACCTTGAGAATGTCGTCTTCATCGTCACTTTCATCAATGGATTCCATCTCGGGCCGAAATCCCCGCAATCCAACCCCTTTCCGGCGCCATCTTATTATAACCTTTTCTAGAACACTAACAGCCCAACAGATTATCTTATATTGCTTCCTAACCTGATGACCTCTAACATGAGCCTGTCAATACAAGAACTATAATAAGAGCAGTACTTTTGACCCCTTGCACTAATTAATTGGGAGGGATTTTAGTGATTTCAATCCAGTATGTGTGTCTGGTGCACTTCCAAATGCAAGAAAATAAGTACCACAATAATCTGTATTTTCCACGAGGGTTTTCAACTGAATTAGTACAGATGCCTATCAAACGAGAACAATTACAAATGTTTAGTGTTTGGGTTCACTGAAATGAGGTGAAATAGAATTATCATTCCATCAGAATGTCCATTATCACATTTAGTTCACTAAAAAAAATAATGAAAAATGCATTATAAATAGAATCATCTTTCACTATTGTAAGTGAATCTATAGGGAGGCTATGGGATAACCTTTCTATTTTATTCCATTCCACTTTCATTCCAGTGAATCAAACACTATCTACGAAGTTCATGAAGGAATAATAAAATTCTGTCAATTTGACAAAAGGGAAATGTGAAACTGAAGGGGAATTTGGTGGCTGATCTCCCTACGACTACAGATGTTTTTATAGAGTGCTTTCATCATATTAAAATTATGTAAACTAACAGGTCCTGATATGTTATGGATTACGTAAAGAGAAACAAAATACCTGTATCTTCACCACTTTGTGGCGAATTGCAAGAAAATCCTTGCGACCTTTCCATCCTCTATATTTCTTCTGAATAGATAGAGCAGCTGTATTGTAATCACGTGCATTGCGGAAAGCCAATTTCGATGAAAGCTCGGGAATTTCATTTGAAAGGATACCATACTCATCTACACTAGCAGCTTCTCTCTGTTGCCTTTTTCTGAAAGAATGTGCACGAAACGCAGCTTGTATACGTGAAGCAGCTTGAGTTGCATTCCTGACCGCAGCTAAAGTGTCTTTAAGAGAAAGCTGATCCTCATTTATAGAAAGACTCATCTGTGAGATACTATTTACAGCATTTTCAGCTTCCACATCGGCCGAGCCTTTAGACAGCTCACTTTCTTTCAGTGTGAGGGATGAAAGATGGCTAGTTAGGGCCACCTCAGAAAGATAACCGGCAAGTCCCTTGTGTCCAAAGGTGGCAGCAATGGATGCTGGTGTTTTACCGATAGGATCTCGTGAATTGGGATCTGTCACTGCCCCGGCTGATGCACCAGATGCTATGAGTATGGCAACTATTTTTTCTCTGATCAAAAGCATTTGAAGCCCACCAATACAAAGATGATTTAGGAAGAGTTTAATTAATGGAAATTACACAACTAAATAAGGCTAACTCTAAAATGATCTGCAGTGCCATATTACAGTTGATGCCTTAATTAAGAAATGTACAAGACACATTCTAGTTTGAATCACCTTTTTTGGGATATCAGAGCTAGGTCAGGCTTAGACCTAGGCATGGCTATATTTGCCCAAAATGGCTTCCCTCAGACTTGATGCTAGAGTCTCACTTTTAACAGAAAAACTTCTACTATCACACACAGCAATAGCCCAACATGTTTTATTAACTTACAGAACTTATGTGCTATGTTATATGGACTTAGGTACGAATGTCAGTTGGGGTGTATATCTAGAGATTAGACCTATCAAACCTCAAATTTAAGGGTACACAAACTCCATAAAAAAGGGTTGAATTATATATATTTAATCCATTATGTGAGATAAAATGATGTTATATGAACATACTGTGTCAAAAAGGCATTTCACAACAAAATAAACATATAATGTGTTAAATATAAATATATAAGATGTGTTCAATGGAAAGTATTGGACACATATCTCACACCTTTGTCCAAGGGTGTCCGACACGGATATTTAATTTATTTTGAATAATCCGTGTAACAGAGCTTATGTCATTTAGCATTGCAAAAATATTTTAGCACCCAAGTGTCCTCTAGTAAGTGCCAGAAGTCATGCATCTGTTGTCTGGTTCTATGGAGAAAAAAAAAAAAAATTTAAAGAGAATTTTTAATCACCTTCCAAATCGTGCAGCCCAATGAAGGGCAGTCCATCCATTAATGTCACGGAAATTTACTCCAACTCCAGAATTGAGAATTGGATTTAAGGCCCACTCAAATCCCAATCCAGCAACCATGTGAAGTACCCCTTGCTCTTTCTTAGACAAGGAACAACCTTGCTGATCGCATCCTCCTCGGGATCTAGAAGAAAGCCACTGTTGTAACTTGTCTTTTAAAAGTTCTTGCAGAAGCCAATCTGTTGTACTTGATGAAGTCCAACTGCCGTCTAAAAGAGCCTCAATAACTTGGACCCATGAATCTTCGCCAGCTTTGAATTTGCCCAATAAATCTATTCCTGAAGCAGTAATGTCTTCGTTCTGCACCAAAGGATCAGACAAAAGCATCTGTACAAACCTGACAAGTAAGGGCAGTTCTTCCGGACTCTTAGTTGTTTCTTTTTGGGATGAACTACAATGAGCACAAATACTTTGACTAACACGGTACTCGAACTCTCTGACTTCGCTGCAGGACTCCCGATTCCCAGAAGTGATACAAAGAGTCACCTTTCCAGGAAGGTGAGGAGGAGCCTGGCAACATATGACACCTTCCTGAATGATCTGAACAGGTACTTCGATGTCACCAAACATACAAGTCCATGCAGCTTCTGATGGATTGCAGAGAAAAGATCCGACAATAACAACCTGCAGTGAGCAACTTTAACTCTATAATCTGAACTTCCAACACAATAATGCTACACTTAACCATTTATTTATACCACATTTCAAATACCATCTTATGTGACCTTACCATTTACTTAATGGTTATGATTGTGCCACATAAGATGGTATTTGAAACGTGGTATAAATAGATGGTAAGTGTAGCATTATGGTTCCCCACAACAATAGCACCTTCACAAAAGAAAAGTTTAATAGTAGAAAATTAGACTGAATCTGCATCACAGCACTTGCTATATAATGTAAAGAAGCCCTCGAACTGGTGGCATAACAGCTTTGTATCAAGCACAAGATGGAATGTGGGCTAAGATTGTGTTTGGATGAAGTTGTCAGATGTATTCAAAATGCAGGGGTTCAAGATCCAGATATTTTCAAATTCCTAGATTTGGAAAATATGTTTTTTTAGACAAAAATTCCTACACCTAGGTAAGTGATTAATCAATTAGTGCACCGAAACCCATCACCAAAGGAGCATTAAACTGATTATTGATATTCAGTTGGCCAACTAATTAAAGTAAATCACAGGTTCACATACTCTACATAGGCCCAACAATTCAACAAACAGCATGTACCAAAAAATAACCTTCAATCACTCCTGCCCATTTGTAACCCATATATGGGAAAATACCAGACACAAAGCAACAAACAAGATACAAAAAAGAACATATGTTAAACATAGAATTGCATGAAACATACCTTCGTAGCCTCAAAGGCATAACCCCATTCTGGGGATATTTCTCGAATTGTAAATTTCTGTTTTTGTGCGATAGTTAAACTTGTATCTGTATCAAGATCTAGGTCAAATAACGTTGTAAAGTAGTTGGGTTCAGTATGACGAATATTTGTTTCAGGAGAATATGCGGGAAATTTGAAATTTTCAACTCCTTCAGATAGTGACATGGAATCTGGTAATGCCAAGGGGCTCTCAGAGCTTGATGCTGAAAGTTGCTGATTCATGTTGCTGCTGAGAGTTAGGAAATCATCACACTTTTGCAAATTATGTCCACCAAAATTTATCAAATGACATCCTTCTTGCACTTCAAGGAGACTCTTGCTTGAGTCAGGTAGTAGCATTCCCTGTCGAAAGTATGAACCCATTACGGAAGAAATGAAAAGATTAGCCGTACATTCATGGGATGATTCTGAGAAAAATTGAGAGGATAATTAAGTCAATATATATAGGTTGAAAGGATAATTAATTCAACATATATATATAGGTTGAAAGGATAATTAAGTCAATATATATATAAGTTGAGTATCCTGTGCATGCGTACACGTTTGAAATCATCACCAATCCATACATTAATGGTAACCACTATCACATTGCATATGAATACAAGTTTACTTCAAAAGTATATTATAGAAGGCAAAATTGATAGAACATAAATAATAATAAATTAACACACTTTCTCACATTTCCATCCAAGGTGCGTAAATTTTTCTCTTGGAACTCGGCACGTGGTGAACTCTGGTAGGACTCTAGCATCTCTTTCCAATATAAAGAGTCTTCCCGTTCAACCGTAAAATCTTGCGCCAATGCTTTGTGATTGTGTTTCCCATTGCCACCTGAGAAAAGAAACCATTAAAAAAGAATGAAACAAAAAATCCATTAGCTTTCTCCATTTCTTGTTTATATTATATTTAAAAATGAATAAAAAGAAGAAAATGGACACAAAAAAATAGAATACAAATTGGGAGAGAAAATCTGCAAGATGCTTACACAAATTTTAAAAATAATTGAACAAACTATGACAAGATTTATATGCCATTGCTGGAAACTTAAAATTGAGTAATGCCTTGATAGAAAAAGAAATGGAGAAGAAAGGGAGTTCAAAATTAATGGCTGCCCAAGTAGAATGCAAAATATTTGGCAGCTGATCTCAACCAACACCCAAAATTTCAATTAAATTATCATAAAGTACATGAATTACACAAAAAAATGGTAGCATCACAGACTGGCTGCAGTTTTTTGCCCCATCTATCACACAGATTAGCTTTAAAATGAAAAAAACAGTCCATTCATTGTTAACAATATATATGTTATGTGTGTGTGTGTCTGCGCACACCAAGGAAGAACTCCCATGTTTTACAATCTAAGACTGAAGAAGAGGAGGAAAAGACTCTAACTTCTCTATTTATTTAACTATGATGACAACAAAAGCTAAAACAATCAATTCACTGCTTGCCTGGCATGCTTCAGTAACTTTGCAGCAAATAACTATATAATTATGTAGCCTAGCCGAGGGAAATGGGAAAAAATACTGTACTAACTGATCATGGTACGAGCTCCATACTAACAACTATCTTATGAAATCAGATTCAGTAATGAAGGAGACCAATATCAACTCAGATGAGGATATATATTGAATATAATTTCATAAAACATGATACATCAACAGGATTAATGTTAAGAATCTAACATTTGTGACAAAAACATACGAGTGCATTTTGTCAATACTGAGCCACCAAATGACACAAACCTGCCTCTCGTTGCAACACAAGATTGTCTAAATCATCTGGAGATGCAGCAGGTCTACATTGACCATTTATGATGTATTCTGAATCATTTGAATTCTCAATCTCAGTGCGGAATGGTAAAATTTCTTCCAAATTACCATCATCCAAACTTAACTGCTCCTTAAGCCTTTGCAATGTTTGAGTTACTTCAGGCTCAGATGAACCACTAATCTCTCCCATTCTTTTGATCCCATCTATGTGATCCATCCCGTTATTCTTGATGACTGCATCAGAACTTACTTCTACAGACCCTGGACTCTGATAGGGTTCATATAGTTCAGTAATGACAGCAGTAGAGCCAGGGTGTTGAGCAGTAAATGAGCTGGGACTCTGATTGAATGTAGAAGGGGATCCAGTTGACAATTGTGAAATGGTTTCAGAGCTATGCTTTCCCTGCAACTCATCAATACAACTGGCAATGTCAATATTGAAGCTCAAGTTATGCACCAATAGCTAGAACGGTAGATAGTCTTTGTAATAATCATCCAGAGAGGAACAGAACATTGCTTCTTGCTGTTCACAATTTCATCGAGTATTATATATATATATATATATAACTAGCAATGCCAAAGTTATGTCCATGGGAAGAGTGGCAATTCTAAGTGCCCATTCAATAATGATTTACAGACCAATCCATCTTGGCCATATTACATTAATGGTCAAGAAGCAGTTACCAAAAATCTTTTACATGTATAAATTATTAAGTCTCCAATGCAGACTGTTAATTTCTGGACCAGAAAGTTTAAAACAGAGCACAAGAATGAAATACAAAAAACACTACTTAGAATGAACAATTTAAGCCATGGATATTAAGCTGGGAATAAAGAAGAATTAGCATTTTTGTGATGAAAAACCAGGTTAAAAGGTAACGGTAAGGACATTATGAGGTACAAGCAAGTATAATTGTCACGAGATCTGCCTTGTCAGGAACTTACCTCAGTAGTATCTCTATAATGAACAAGAACAATGTGCTCATATGCCCTGCCAAAATCCCAAATAAATAAATAAATAAAAGTAAAAAGAAGAAAAAAAATGAAATGAAATTGGAGGGGGGAGAATAAGTGAATTAACTCTGAGATAAGTGACAAAAATAATTGTTATCTGTTATTTATTACACATATGAAGACTACAGAGTGTAGAAAACTTATAGGCAAGTATAGCATTGACTGACACTGTGAGTTTGATGTACCGAGTCTCAACTCTTACAACTACTACCCTCTGAAACAATGGTTTCGGAAAACAAGCTTTAATGAATAAAAAATTACTGTCAGCTAAGAAATGCAAAGTGCACTCACTGATCCAACATCCAATAGCTACGCCTCTGAAACTTTGGATTCTGCTCTCCATGTGCATAATAACAATTTAAAGCTTCAGCATTTCCAACCTAGACACAAATTATCAAGTAAAATGACTTCACTGAGGCAAAGAACATCAAATAAAGAAAACTCCATTGCACTTTTATAGTTCACAGACATCTAAAAGTGCAGGAAACAGCAAACAATAATTTTGTACTACACATGTAAAACCCTTTGAGCACATATTAGTATTATTAACATTGTTACGTATTTATATTAATATTATGAACACGTATTAGGGTTTTTATGAAAACCCAGTTAATTTGTGTGATCCATCCAGTGTTTTATGTATGTTCCCTCATCCATGTAGAGGTGGCAAAAATGTTTTGGAGTGCACAAAGGAGTCGACTGTTGAGACAATTCAGCATGTATATACCTAGCCAGAACCAGCCTGAAATCAGAGCTTCAATGGGCTGAAGAAGAAATTTAAAGTTGTCTCATTTATACTGCAAAACTCTACATCTAAGATAAAAAAAAAGACAAATCAAAATAAAACTAAAATGATTTCCACATATGCATTTAGGAGCAAGTCAGGGATTCCAAAGAAAAAGAAACATCATGATGTAAACTAGTACATGGCATGTTATACGGAGGAGATTGTAAGGTTGAAGCAGGCAGGAGAAATTTGGCTTTATATAATCTCAAATGGCAGATCAGAATGCCACATGCATGCTTTGTAATGTTGGCATCTTCACATAGGAATGCTGACTATATTGACATTTGTTGACACACCTTGAGCCGTTCATGTGCTTCACCAACAGTTCTCCCATCTTTCTTTTTACGCCAGCTGTGACCATCTTTACGGAAAAATCGAAGAACCCTTTTGTTAAAAAGAAACAAAGATCCACCTGTTGAAAAATCCAACAGTGAAATAGAAATTATTAGTCATAACATGCAGTAGACCTAACTTATGTATAGGCTTGATGCAAAGTTGCAATAAGATATAGCAAATAAGAATGTTACTTGCTGGTTTTTTAGCGGGCTCATTGGTGATTTGGTCTTCCTGATAATTTTGCAAAATAAAGAGCACTTCTGCAGGCTTCAGCCACCGCCTTTGAGCTTCTTGAACTAGATCATTAATATTATAACCTGAAATGGGATAGGAAATAGCAATTCATGTAACTCTTCATTTCGTAACTTCCTTTTTTTTTTTGGTGGTACAAGAGGCTATGATCAAAATCTTATAGTATATTTTCCAAGGAGAGAACAATACGAAAGTGGGAATAATGCCGATATATATATATATATATATATGAAGGTGGGAATAAGGTCAAAGCATGCAAGTTGCATTGCGAAATAAACTTTAATTGTCAAGAAATCATAAGTACAAGTGCTTGCAAATTTGCACAAGTAGAGCATAGGCAGAGATCGGGTTGTGTGATTGACCCAAAAAACTGGTGAAACAACACAATCAATTCAGTTAAGTTCTTGGGTTAACCACAAGCTAAATTGAACTGCCCCAAGAACCAATCACATATATAAAATATATATATGGTATACACATCTTTATATAATTAACTATTTATTACGGTAAACTTTGTTATACTCAATCATGTGATATAAAAATTTTCTATTAACTATTTTTTCTAAAATTTTGTTTTATAATTAAAATTTTAAAATTAACATGGAGCCTTAGTTTCAACCCTTGGGTTGGATTGGTTCTGTTCCAAGGAATGATTTGTTCAATTTTGGGTCCCAAAACATAGAACCAACCAAAGTTGGTTCAGTTCTATATTTTGCTAGATCACCAATTATCTCAAAAGCTCAAGTTATTACGAAATAGGCCCAACAATGCATATCAAGCTATCTAACACTCCCCCTCACATGCAAACATATTATGCACATAGAGATGCAAACATACTTACATATAGAGAAGTAAAATGCAAACGAGACACAAATGCAAATGGAGAGTTGAAACCAAGCCTCCTCCAACTTGAGCTCTAATATCATGTGAGATCACCACTTATCCCAAAAAATTTAAGTTACTAGGAAATGAGCACAACAATATAGGTCAAGCTATCCAACAAGTTTAACCCAAACTAGGGATGGCAATTTGAAACCGGCCCGACGGGGACCCGACCCCCCGATCCCAATTAGAGCAGTTTTTTCCCGAAAAATATCCTCAACAGGCCGGGGATGGTACTCAAAAATAAATTTCCAATGATTTTTCGGACCGGGGACGGTGATATGTTTTTCACCCTTGGCCCGGCCCCGACCCCGTCCCCGTTAGCCCCCCGAATTAAACTTACTATATATACCCTTAATATAACCCCTATGTTCTGTTCTGTCTCTCTCTCTCTCACTCTCTCTCTCTTCCCTCTACTCTCTCTCACTCCCGCACCTCTCCTCTCCTCTCTCTCACTCTCGCATCTCTCATCTTCGCCTCCTCAGCGCAACCATCACTATCTGCGACGCCAGAGTCACTATCCACCTTGCACCGCCGCTTCACCTCCGTCGACTCCGCCATTCGCTCCACCTCCATCACTGCCCTCTCTCTTCCTGTCCGTTGAGTCACCATTGTCGCAATCACACAGAGATCTCAAATCTGTGTTGATCTCCTCCGTTGTTGCCACCAATCAGCCGATCTCCTCTGTCGTCCTCTCTCTCTCTGTGTATACATGTATATGTGTGTGTCTCTGTGTGTATGTATAATGTATGTGTGTGTCTCTCTCTGTGTGAATGTATACATGTAAGTATGTATGTATGTGTGTGTGTGTCTCTCTTTGTGTATGATTTTTTGAGGATGTTGTTGATGATGTTGAAAGTTGTTGTTGATGGTGTTGAATGTTGAAACAGATTTGGATTGAAGAATTTCGAGGTCGGGGAAACCCGATCTCCGTTGGGGACGGGACTGTGATAGGTTCCCCGTCGGGGATCAGGGCCAAGGACGGGGAAGTTTTGGCCATCGGGGATCGGGGACGGGGAGTGTGATCCCCCGCCCCGCCCCGTTGCCATTCCTAACCCAAATCGAACCAACCCAACCCACTTCCACTCCCACTCTCACTCCCTCTCCTAGGCAGAGATCAAAAGGAGGTGGTTCATAAATCTTTTTAAAAAAAAAAAAAATCAAAAAAACAAACCTAAGTTGCATTTGCATTAATGGATTTGAAATACAAAGTTTGGAACTCAAATCAATGATGATGGATTATTAAAGGTTGTATTGGGACATGCATCCAAGTAAAATACTTGTGCAATTAGAATTCTCACTCCCACTCCCTCTCCTAGGCAGAGATCAAAAGGAGGTAGTTCATAAATCTTTTTAAAAAAAAAAAGTCAAAAAAATCAAAAAAACAAACCTAAGTTGCATTTGCATTAATGGATTTGAAATACAAAGTTTGGAACTCAAATCAATGATGATGGATTATTAAAGGTTGTATTGGGACATGCATCCAAGTAAAATACTTGTGCAATTAGAATTCTTAGTAGGATTGATTTCAAATAACTCTTTTAATCTTGTTATTTCAAACTCCCTCAAGATGTACAAAATTCATTTGTAGAGCTTATCAACAGTTAAATGCAAATCCATTGATATCAAAAGCACAAATCCAAACACAAAATAAAATTTCTAAGATTCCTTTCCTTGAAGAACATTAATATGAAAGCTAAAAGATTTATCTACATCCTCCAAAGGAAATTGAATAGTTGAGAGCAAATCAAAGACTAATGTTCATAACACTAAGACAAGAACTGAGGCCAACGTAATTTTTGGTGTATGGTGCACAAAATAAAGATAGTGTAGAAAGAACTTACACAAAAACTGCAAGTCAAAACTTGTAAACGGACAATGTCTAATCTTGGTTATGTTATAACCACATAGAGCTGTAAAAAGACTAGAGCACAGACCTATATAATATAACCTAAGCACTTCAACTAACTTGTTAACAGTCCTAGCTCAACCCTCTCTGTGTCTTAGGATCGGTGATCAGCCATTGACCATTGTTTGTCCTTTCCTCCTTGCCACTTTTGGTTCAATGGTAAAAATCTCCTATTTCATCTTCATTTTCTTGAAATTTTATCAAATATTGACCCTTTCCCCAAACTTCATATAATCACGCGTGCACACACGTACATGCATAAGAACTTTTACTTCAGTTCATAGAGTCATGTTGTTCTCATTCAATCAAAATGTTCTCCAATCATTAAGACACCTTCCAGCACTTGGAATTTCAAAATTCGGGTTGGAAAATGCTTAATACCCCTAAATTTACCCAAATGATGTGGACTGTGTAACATGTTATTCATGTTAGAGGTCTCTAGCATTAGGGATACGAATCTTCTTGTACCCTAGACAACCACATGAATTATATATCAACCACCATTAAAATTCCAAGTACCTAAGCAAAATTAATTGCTTTAATTCGTAAAAGCATGAAATTTTGTGATAATTTCGATTTCCACAAAAATCTACACTAAAATTCCTATTTTATCTTCATTTTTTGGAAATTTTATCAAATATTGGCCCTTTCCCCAAACTTCATAATCACGCACACACGCATATGCATAAGAACTACTTCAATTCATAGAATCATGCTGGTATCATGCAAGCAAATATTCTCCGATTATTACACACATTCCACCACTCGGAATTTAGAAATACAGGCTAGAAAATGTTTAAGACCCCTAAGCATCACCCCAAACGACACAGATGGTTACATGTTAGTTGTTGATTTGTTTATAAATTTGCATAGAAATCGACCAACTACGACCCAACTCCCCTGCCAAATAGCTTAGGGTAAGAGTTTTAGGGTCCCTACCATTTCTCTTACGGGTTAGGGTTATGATCCATCTTGTACCCTAGACAACCACGTGAATTATATATCAACTTCCATTAAAATTCATCAATCTAAAAATAAAAAAATAAAAAACTTCCATTAAAATCCAACTACCTAGACAAAATTATTTGCTTTAATTCGCACAAGCGTGAAATTTCGTAATTACCAAAAATCTACTATAATCGAGCAAAAACAAGCACGTGAATTATATATCAACCTCCATTAAAATTCCAAGTACCAAAACAGAATTAATTGCTTTAATTCATACAAGCATGAAATTTTGTGATAAGTTTGGATTTCCATTACCAAAAATCTATAATCAAGCAAAACAATCATATAATCGATCAAAAAACAAAGCACGGATTGAATTAAGGCTAAACAAATCAAAGTGATCACCTGATTGAGCCATGTTTGTGTTCTACGAAGATTAGAACACTTCACTTTGTCTCCATTTCGATTTCGGAGACACTGATTCGGTACTCGCTCCTGTGTAAAGGCACCAAATTGAGATTCGAGGTTGGTTTCGGGCCTTGAAAAAGAACGGTCGACGCCAGAAAATGATCGGACGGCACTGGAGAATCACAAGGCCGGAGGATCAGTTAATCACCGCACGATCGATTTCCATCATCTAGAGTAGCGCTGACAAAAATTTCGACAACTTAAGAGAGTGAGAATTGACTTCAGTAGTCCAACGTGTTGAATTGAAGCGTTTAAAAGATCTCTTCACATTTTTATCACGTTTTCATATAACTAATTTGATAAAAATAAATATTAAAAAATTAATTTTAAATTTTTAAAAATGATTTCTATCTCCCATCAAATTATATGAAAATGATTAAGGCTGTGTTTGGTACAGCTTTTAAAACACATTTTCACATTTAGCATCGAGTGCGGTGTTTGTTTACGGTTTTCAAAACACATTTTCACACTCGCATTTGAAAATTTGTGTACTCGGATGTTCCCCCGGACGTCCCCGGATGTCCGGCCGACTGGCCAGTTGACTGGAATAATGTTCTTGATTTTTTATTTTATTTTTTTTGCACTTGTTATTTTTATATGTTAAATAAAAAATATTTTTAAATTTTTTATGAGTTTTGAATATAATTTTGGGTTGTGTTTAATTATGAGTAGTAAGTTTTTATATAAAAATTATGTCACATCACTCACTTCAAAAACTCTTTTCAAAATTTTTTTCAAAAAACTAAACAAATTTTTTACACTCAAATCATAATTCCAAAACTCACAAACTCAAAATACAACTCATATTTTCAAAATCATATTTACAAAACTCTACCAAACGCAACCTAATATTTTTTATTTTTTTCATCGAAGGAAAAAAAATTGTGAAAACTAGTATCACCATTTATGTATATTATTTAGGTATATTATTAAGGGTAAATTTCACTTTATCCTTATGTTTTTGTTCATGTACAGATTACACCTTTCTCGTTGAAAATAACCACATAATTTATTTGTGATTTGTGGATTAAAATACACTATTAAACATTTTGTCCAACTTAACAGTAAATGTGAAATAAGTGACACACATAAGAACATTATATGTTCATTTTAAAATTTTAAGGGGATAAATTATACATAAAATAAAATACAGGGGTATATTTTGCCTTCCAAATAAATAACGAAAATATTCGTAGTTTACACACTTAAGTTACTTATATATAAGAGTATTTTAGTCTTTTCATTAAATCACTATTGGATTTAAAGATACGTTTCAATTCACAAATCATAAGGGGTTATGTGATTATTTTCAAAAGTGAGGGTAATTCACACATGGACTAAACCATAAGGAGTAATGTAAAATTTGTCCTATTATTAATGCAATATTAATATGTGTG
The DNA here is from genome assembly GCA_030407325.1 of Camellia japonica. Lineage (NCBI taxonomy): Eukaryota > Viridiplantae > Streptophyta > Magnoliopsida > Ericales > Theaceae > Camellia > Camellia japonica. The sequence continues at coordinate 5,235 of JAPPVO010001421.1, read as the reverse complement.
ATTTTAAGTAAAATACAATTAAAAAAATGATTTTTTTTTTTTAAATATAAATTAGAACTTGATAGTCCTGTTACAGTTGGTGAGGACTTATCATGGGTTCACTTGCCAAGACACGCCAATTAAGAACAATTTCAAATTCAAATTTGAGATAAATTCAATCCAATAACAAATTTGATCATTATGTAGTTTACCCTTAGGTCAAGTTTGGCATACACAAAATAATCTATCTTTTTATTTTTTTTATCTTTTTTTATTACATCACCTCTTTATTTTTCTACACATCTTTTATAAAAAAATAAAAAGTACACTTATTTAGGTCATTCCAAATAACTTTTTATTATTAATTATAATATTATTGGATGAGGATGACAATTTCTTCTCATTTCGCTCTATCTGTGCCTCACCCAGCGTGAATTTGCTCCAAGTTGACGCGGTAGTGGAGCAGGATGATGTTATCTCCTCATCTCAATTATATATAATATATTATACAATTTAATATTCTTACATATAAGACTAAAATATTAAACAGTATCGTCATATTCATACAATTTTTATGTGATCATATTTCAAGTTAATAATCAATTATTTAATTCTATGTTGTTATCACATCTTCAACATAAATCATGAGTCTCTATTCCTTTTTACCAATCAAAATTTTATAAAGTACCACGTGTTTATATTTTGAGAATACTGAATAATTACCCCTAATCTGAACATATTTAAATAGAAAAAATTATATTGATGAATCATTAATCAATATTAAAATACAATATTATGGATAGATAAGTTAGGGATTGCAATGATGGAGAATGAGAGAATGGAAGGTTTGTGGGGGGTGGGGGTGGTGGGAAGAGAGATGAATAAATGTAAAGCGAAACCTAAAAAGAAGGGTTTTGAAAATTACAATTTTTAAAGAAAAACGTTTAACTATTAATTAAAACTTGAAATTCAATTCAGCCATTTTACGACTTATCTATGTTAAAAGATTTATGAGCATGTTTAATTGTTGAATTAAGTTTGGTAGAATTATGAGTAAGGTGAAATTGTTAATGTGATAATATTAAGATGAAAATATAAAATAAATTGTATTTGTTTGTACACTGATGTTGTATTATTAGTTGATTAATCTATGAAATTATATAAAAATTCTTCTTATATAAAAAAGGTGGCTATTATTTTTGTAGAGTGGGGGTAAAATAATTTTTTCACCTCTAAAACTACGTGATTAGATTAGCATACCCTTGGAAGTATGGAAGGATTCATAAGCCATGTTTATCTATCAAATTAAGTTGGATGAAATTATGGATGAAATTATGAGTACAGTGAACTCATACAAAAAAAAATTAAATATTCATTTTCATTCTTTTTATTTTTTAATTTTTTTTTCCATAAAAAGTCATTTTCAAATATTTTAATTTTTTCCCTCCATGGTCAAAAAGTCACTTTTCAAATCAACCAGACTCACAATATTTTTCTAAACCAAACATAATTTTTAAGAGGTTATTGGAGGTGGGAAGAGAGGAAAAATTATTAGGTGGTAGAAGGATACCCATCAACCACCAAATACGAAGCTCCCATATTATTTCTTTATATCCCAACACATGTTAAGAGTGTTGTAGAGCCTGCTGCAACCATTTTTACCTGTACAAATTTCTTAGATGCTGGCTCATTAGTAAGTGTTTGGGTAAACATAAAAAATAAAAAAGTTAAAAAGTCATTGCAAAAATAAAAAAAATTATATTATTCACAAATTTTTTGCCGGAAAACAACAACACTAGTTAGAAGCAAGAAAAAGACTGAAATGGCCTTTTTTTTTTTTTTTGTCCGGCCCCTGCCCACCACAAATGAAAAGCAAAAAAAATATATATATATATAATATATCTTCTGCATATCCTGCCCACCACAAATGACAAAAATAAATAAATAAATAAATAGAACAGTGCAGCACAGTCAACAATAGTGCACTGAGTAGAAACTTCACTAACATGTACAAAAGCACGTCAGTGCTGAGAAAGATCTTTTAGTAATTTTATTAGTTGATATATATTTTAATATATATATATATTTTAATAAAAAGTTAAAAAATTATTTTAAACATATATTTTCTTTTATTATTTTTTAATTAAAAAATCAAAAAACACACTTATATAGTTTATCTCAAATAACCCCTTAATCTCTCTGGTAAGAGTTGCTCTAAGTTTATCAATAAATGTTCAGAAAGGGAAAGTCTAGAGTGTGCACACTTTGGCCCTATTTGGTAGGGTTTATTTCTACCTTATTTCAGCTTTTAACTTAATTTAAGCTATTTTGATGTGTTTGGTTCAGCTTAACAATACAGCTTATAACTTTTTGTAAGTCAAAAATCAACTTATTCTTTGAGTGGGGGAGGAGAAGCTTAATTTATAAGTAAAAAATCAGCTTAAGTTCACAGTTATAAGTCATAAGCTGTTAGGCTATAAGTTATAATCTCTTTCTCACAGTTCTACCAAACGGGACCTTTAAGGTACATGTCATATGTACCCTATTATAAATTGATATAATTTTATCATAAAAATTCATAATATTAATTATAAAATGTGCAATCTTATTACAAATTAGCATAATAATTTTATAATTCATGTAACAAAAATTTGTAATTTTGTAATTGATATTATGAAAATAAATTACCAATTGCACAGGGTGTGTTTGGTAACGTTTACGTTTTCAGTTTATATTTACAAAAATTTTATAAACTAGTTTTTGTTTATTTTTTGTTTATTTTTAGAAAAACATAAACTACAAATGCGTTTGGTAATTGATAAAATGTTTAAAAAAAATTAAAAATATAAAAAAGAGTGAGAAATGGCAAGTGGTGGCAAGTAGCGGCGGAAGACGGTGGTGGAAAGTGGTGACGGTGGATGGTGGGTAACTGGTGGTGGTGGGTGGTGGCGGGTGGGTGGTGGTTATAGCGATCTCGGTTTCCCTTTCTTTAATTGTTGTATCCGGACTTAGGTTCCGTAGAGTTGGTTGTTGTGTGTATCTTGTTTACATCCTTTACTCTTTGTATTTGAGTCTTGAGTTGTGTTGGGCAGGTTTGAACAGGTTGGTTGAGCTTAGAAACCAAAAGTAGTTACCCAGAAATTAGCCTTCACGCTCGAGCGGAGATTTTGACGCTCGAGCGGGCCTTTGTTGTGCTTATCTGCTCGAACGGGGGTTTTGGCGCTCGAGCGGGAAAATCCATCTCCCAGTATTTCCTCTGCAGTGTTGGACGCTCGAGTGGGAGTTTGTGTGCGACGCTCGAGCGAGGAGTTTGACACTCGAGCGGGGACCTAGTTCTGCAAAAGTTCTGGGAGCGTATATCCGGTGCTCGAGCGGCGGTTTGGACGCTAGAGCGGGAGTCTGTGAGTGACACTCGAGCGGGGTTTCCACGCTCGAGCGGGGCGACGAGTATATCACTCCGAGATCCGACTTTTTGGATCACTTTTTCAACTCCATTTCTCTCTCCTACTTTTCAAAAACACCATTGGAGACCTTCTTGTTATCCCAGATAGGCAACCCAAAAGGGGGGGTGAATTGGGTTCTTAAAAAATTTCACAGTATTAAATTAACACAATATTCAAAACTTTAATAAATAAAACAAACAGAATAATAATTATCAATATAAATGTAAGAGAGATAGGGAGAGAAAATCAAACACCGCAATTTATAGTGGTTCGGCACGCCGGCCTACGTCCACTCTCCAAGGAACCTCCTTGAGAATTTCTTTACTATCAATTGAATAAATACACCACCAAACTTGTGGATTTGGCACAGGACTTACTCTTATCTATTGAGCCTCACTCAACAATAAAAGCCTTACCCTTACAAAATCTCTCTAAAAAATAAGGAAGAAGAATAAGGGTAATTTGAACCCTTTTTACAATAATTCTCTCACAAAGAGTAGATATAAAAGTGTATGAACAAAGGCTAGATTTAGATCTGAAAGTGAAAGAGCAGAATACTCAGAATTTTGGAGCTCACAGAAAATTTTTCTCTTCAAGTTCTTGGTTTGTTCTCCACATCCAACACTTCTATTTATACACAAAACAATACCCGTTGGACGCTCCTTGCTGACGTCATGGCTTACATAAGCGCACTCCTGACGTCATCGCTTACATAAGCACGCTCCTGATGTCATGGCTTACATAAGCAGGCTCTGATGTCATCGCTTACATAAGCACACTCCTTAATTTTAAATAGTCAGCAAAAGATAAGAATAAAAATAAGACTGATTTTTTCTTTATGTTTTTTTCAAACATGGACCACCGTTTTTGTAGACAATTAATACAAAGTTCACAACTTTCAAACAAACAAATAATTTTCTCCATCTTGTTTATAATAATATACATATATAAATAATTATATATATATAACTCCATCTTTTTCTTCTTGCTTGATTATAATATGATATAATCAATGTGGTGTAGTGTGATATGATATAATCAATGTTAATGTAAAAAATTAATAGCGCACGTGATGTATTCTGCATATAACGTTATATATTCTGATCAATATTTGTATACACAGAAAATCTCTTTAAATAATATTTATGATGGATCTGAAAATATATGCTCTCTTTAAAATATTGTACAAGTTGTAGAGATTTTAAACTAAATATATTCTACCACTCCATATTAATTTTGTCAAAACAAACAACCCATAAATATCAAATTTGTCAAAATAATACAACCAATCAATCATTTTTATCAAAATTATATAACTAATCGATTTGTCAAAAGATGAATAGTAATTAACCCTATTTTTCAAAAATGAATAGTAAAACTTTTGAAAATATTTTTATTTAAAATATTTAACAAATAATTTTAAACTAATCGTTTTGTCAAAAGATGAAGAGTATTAACCCTATTTTTCAAAAAGTGAATAGTAAAGCTTTTGAATATTTTTATTTAAATAATATTTAACAAATATATATTTTAAAAAGATAAATTATTTTATTAAATAATATTTAACAAATATATATATTTTAAAAATAATATTTGTGTCAAATAATATGTATATTAAATAATATATTTTAGACATCATCAAAATTAAATAATATGATTAACAATCTCCCCCTTTTTGATGATGGCAATATGTATATGGATTTGACACAAAATAAAATTGACAAAATATTTGACAACTCTCAACATAATTTTCAAAATCATATTTTTCTCCCCCTTTGACATCATCAAAATAAAGATGAAAATAAGAAACAAC
>JAPPVO010001419.1:0-37468 GCA_030407325.1 Camellia japonica | reverse complement strand
CTCTCTCTCACACACACACTTTTAGTTTTCATTCTTCAAAAAAATGGCAGGAAAACGTTTTTTCGATGAGTCCGGTACCGACCCAGATCACCCAAATGGAAAACGAAAGAGATCTAGGCCTTCTTTCGCTTCGTATGTCTTATCATTCAATACCATATGTTTTAAATTTTGTCTTTGTTTGGGATATTAAATTTCATTTTTATTTTAATTATTGATTTTTTTCGAGAAAAAAACACGAAAACAAAAACAAAAACAAAAACCTTGTTTGTTTGGATGTGTAAAAGCATAGAAAATTGTTTCATGTATTGCACCAAAGTGTTTGATGTTGTTTCCTATGTTTGAACAGTGTTATAGGGGAAGTGGTTATGGTGAATTGCTTGCAGAACTTCTGTGCAGCCTTGGAGCCAATGCTTCGAAAAGTGGTAATGACCAATTAACCTTCTTCACATACTATTATATGTAATTTTAGATCATATTTTTTCTCTAAGCAAGTAGAGGTGTGGTTTGAGTTTCATACGATCTCCTACGAAGTATAAGATTTTAAACGTTAATATTGATATTTTAATATTGCCTATTTTATAATTATATTCTCAATACCAATACGTAGCTTTAGTTAGAAGTATTGTCACAAGTCACAAATCTAATTATGAGTTTTATATTCCAATTAGGAGTATCATTTATTCACTCATAATTGAACTTTAACTGACATGAGAGAAGCTTAACTTTGTATATTGTAATACATTACAATATCAAATTTTTTGTGAAGTTAATTACAATTTATCTTTTGTAATTATCATTGATTTTATCTTACCCTCTCAATTGAATTTCTAAACTATGAAAATTACTTCACTTTACACCTCCAATGGGGGTTTTTGTGCGGTTTTTAATAGCTGAGGAGTTCAAAAGCACGATTTTAGATTAAAAAAGTAGTATCGTATTCAATGATAGTTGAAGGGGATAAATTATAATTAACCCATTTTTATTTCCAATAAGTTTATGATAATCAAATTCATGTACCAAATCTTGAATACAACCTAATAATAATAATAACATTTCATATATAAATTTGGAGCACTAATATACCCTAAACCATTTTCAGGTGAATGAAGAGGTGGAAAATGGTCTAAGGCGAGGTGCAAGATCAATAACTAGGTCTCCCTCACTCCGAATTCAAAAACTTGAACCCTCAAGCTTAAAACTTATATTCAGCAACAAACTTTCGCTGCCGATATTCACCGGAAGCAAGATTGTCAACGCTGATAACTCTCCTCTCCAAGTCCTTCTTGTGGACACAACCGGTGATCACTTGGTTCCAACAAGCCTTTCTTATCCCATAAAAGTGGAGATTGTGGTTCTCGACGGTGACTTTCTTCCCGGAGATAATGACACGTGGACGAGTGAAGAATTTGACAAGAATGTTGTGAGGGAGAGGACCGGGAAGCGACCTTTGCTCACCGGTGAGTTGCAAATCACCATGAGGGATGGGCTTGCACTTGTTGGAGAAATTGAATTTACTGATAATTCGAGTTGGATTCGGAGTAGAAAATTTAGGGTTGGTGCGAGAGTGGTTCATGGTAGCGGTCAAGGTGTTAGGGTTCGTGAAGCCATGACTGAATCTTTCGTTGTCAAAGATCACCGCGGAGAATGTAAGTTCTTTTTTTCTAGCTTCTTATTTTTTAAAATCGATTTTGATTCTCTGTTACGTAGTTGATATACATCTCACTTTAATTGTTACATCAATTTAAATTTTCAAATACTACTCATTTCTTCTAATTTAAAATAAAAAACGGTAATGTGACTCTTTTACCATATTTATCAATAAATCCTATTTCACAAACAGTTTTATCGATTGGTCCTAAGGTTATTTCTATTGTTCTGATTAGTCCTATTAGTCGGGAAATATCTTACCAATTGATCCTATTTCCTTTGTTTAGTAACATTAGGTGATTAATTATACCCTTTCGTGTGTGTGTCACGTGACATACATCATTCCAAGACAAAAAGCATAAAGAGCCTTTGTGTACTTTGTTGATGTGTGGCACCCATTGTGTGTGTCACGTGACATACATCATTCTAAGGCAAAAAGCATAAAGAGCCTTAGTGTACTTAGTTGATGTGTGACACCCATTGTGTGTGTCACGTGACACTCCAAGGCATAAAGAGCCTTAATGTACTTTGTTGATGTGTGACACCCATTGTGCGTGTCACGTGACATATTGTGTGTCACATGACACACCCTCATAAAGAACCTTGGTGTACTTTGTTGATGTGTGACACCCATTGGGTGTGTCACGTGACATATTGTGTGTGTCACGTGACACACCCTCATAAAGAACCTTGGTGTACTTTGTTGATGTGTGACACCCATTGGGTGTGTCACGTGACATATTGTGTGTGTCACGTGACACACCTTCATAAAGAGTATGCATCTAATTACATCTAAATGAGGGTATTAAGGTCCCTCAAAATATCTAAGGACTAAACGGTTTATTAGAAAAAAATTAGGACCAATTGATTTATAAGTTTAATATTTGGGATTTATTGGTAAATCTCCCAATTAATTATGTGATAGATATTTTCATTTTATCACTGTAATGAAAAATATCTGAATCCTTTAATAATGATAGAAAATTACCAAAAAATACCAATCATACTGTAACATGTTACCATCATACTTTTTGCTATTTTTTTTCTACACATAGTGACTTTAATATGATTAGTTGTATTTTAAATTTAAAAAAAAAAAAAAAAACATTAAGAGAAACGTTTTAGGTATGCAAGAAATACCCACTAGCAAGGAATATAAGCTTTTTTTTAAATATAATTCAACACTTGAGGCTATTTATTGTTTATTCTAATCTTTATTCCTTTTTCGTTTATGTTGTGTTTGGCTGGGGGATTTGGAAAGACACTTGAAAAGGAAAAGGGAAAAAGTGTGTGAAACTAGGTGAAATGTAGGTATATTTTATTCACATTTCACCTAACTTTTCCCTTTACCTTTCCAAATCCCTCCTCAAATCCTCCAACCAAACACAGCGTTAGTACGTCTTGGTGAGAATTAGGTTTAAAGTAATGGGGGCAAATCTAGGTGCCTAGTCAAAACATAAGTAAATAATTTATAAATATCATATCAAGTATATCAAATTAAACATTTAATTATGAAAAAACATGTAATATATAATTACTAATATATTATAAACTAAAAAATCTCAATAAATTCAAAGAAGACAAAAGACTCACACGTAACTGAAGAAAAACGGGTTATTCCATTGAATCAAATCATATGTATTTAACAAAGTCTAAGCAATTAAATTAATGAAATGATTAGGAAAAAAATTGGGAGAATCTAAAGCAATTTGTAGCATCTAATAATTGTTTTTATTGGGTTGTTGATCATACTGGTGATAATTCACTGATGATACAAAATATTATTTCAATATTTTGGTCATGTTTGGTATAATTCATTAAAAGTTAAAAATTGATAATTAAAAAGTAGAAATTAAAAGCATATTTCTTTTAATTTTTAGATAATTAACTATTCTCAACTTATTTAATCTGTTTATGTCTAATAAATTATAAGTAAAAATTGTACTAAATAATCTAACATAAATTTTCAAATTAAAATAAGTTAAATGGATACCCTATTAATAGGATGATTAGAATGAACATTTCTCAATCATAGGTCAGAAGTGAACATAACAATTATGAAGTGCTTTTTAGTGAACTTTTTGGACCAGTGGTTCTACAACTGCTCAAACATGTTGCACTTTTATGAAGGGGAGGGGTCCAGGGCTGTTTCTTCATTAACGGGGCATCATCTGCCTATCTTTCTTCTAAACCCCACACTCGTTTGTCTATTTTGTCAATTCAATCTTGATAATTTAATTTTATTCTTAAATATTTTATATTATGTCAATTTAATCTAATAAAAAAATTATTTAGAAATTTGACTGTAATTATGGGATAAAATAGTTCATCCTCTTTTTGTTTAATACAATTAAAAGGGTAGCATCCAATTTGAAATGATCAGTTCTCTTTGGTACAAATTATTTTATCCTTAATTAATTGAAGATGTTATTAATTAAACTAAATTAATAAACCCAAAAGATTTGACTTAGTGGGTAAAAAAATAATTAAAAGACTTAAAATCTAATCCGTTACAAGTATCACCCAAGATTGAGATTATTAGAGATTTGTAATTTGAAGACCCGGAATTAGTCACGACCATATTATTATGATATTCTTTTCCGCGTGATGTATACGAGTTCAAACACGTTAGTAGATGGCGTTTCTGGTCAATACCTTTCCCATTGGTTCCTAACCGGACAGGCTTCAACCATCAACATCTCTTAATGGGACATTATATTTTTCTTATGGTAATATTTACCATCTTCTTGTACTTGTAAAAATCAACTTTCTATTTTTTTTTTTTTAAATAAAATTTTGGAGTATAACAAAAGGGTTTACTATAGGTGTTGAATCAAAACAAAATAAAATAGTTTTCAATATTTATGATTGGGAGCCTTTGATAATGAGAGTTATTTTTTTTTTTTAATCTCTAAACAACAATTTTTTGGGAGACTGATAAAGAGAATATAATTTCTAAGCAAAATAATACTGCAACGCTCAGTGGGAAAATTGTTATGTCTCTTTTGGTGACCAAGGCATTGGGGTTTTTTTCATGAGCACATTAGGTACATATAATTTTTCATCCCATACATATTGAGTAATTATCGAGAACAAATTAACACTTTATGAAATTTGATTGGCATACGTTTTTATCACACAACACATTTAACTTATCATTCAACTAACTCTTTAGATTTAAACATTTAGTCTTCTCATATCCAATTATATGTAATGAATAACCATTACAATTTGATCCCCCCCAAAAAAAAGAGTAATACTAGAGATTCTAAAAGTTCTACTAAAATTTTTATCAAATGTTTTATATGAGTGTGAGATCCATACCATATGAGTCCTATATGGGTCTCATACCTATGTAAGATATTTGGTAGAAATTTTACTATAACTTCTGAAATTTCTAACAATTTTGAAAAGAAGAAAAAAAAAAAAGGGTTTGAATCTTTACTTTGTCAAGATCAATTTCTAATATTCTATGACTACTTGACTATAGACTAATCTCTTCATTATTGTTGTGTTCTGGAAAAGGGTGTACGATGCACAAAGACAGACTGCATTGAATTTCATTTTCAAAGTAACTTTAGCAAAAATACTTTTAGCTTTGACTACATACAATGCATTTCCTAGACTAAAGGATTTTGAGATATTATTGCTTTATGACCCACGAAAATGATGGTATTAATTGACTGAAAATGAAATATATTGTTACAAATAAATAACAAAGTTATCTCTTAATTTGATAGTATAATTTGTTAGATAAGTTGATGAATTAATTAGATTCTTAAAGTATATGATTTGTTACGCTTTAGTCTCGAATTATTTTTTCACTCTGGTACCCAAAGAAGGTGATCTGTTATATTTTAATTCCTTGCGCCAACTCTGTCTTAAATCAACAATAGGAGTAATATTTTTTAAACTTTACCCAAATTTTTTTTTAAAAAATAAAATTACAACAAAACGCATATTTTGGAGACCAAAATAAAATAAACTGCATATCTTGGGGGCCAAAATATAATAAATTCATACTTTGGGATTGTATATGTAATTAGTTTTGTTTAGGCTTGATGTAATATTCCAAAAAAAAAAAAAAATCCCTATTATTGATTTCGAATATTCCTAATGCCATGGATTAAAATGTAACTGATCTCATATTTTAATTATCAAATTAAAAAATTAAAAATTATAGACTCAAGTACAACAGATCTTATATTGTAAGAATTATTTGTGTGATTAATTCTAAATTGATTGTGAACAATTTAACAACAACTGATATTTGTTTTGGTGATATACATATAGTGTACAAAAAGCATCACCCACCCATGCTAGAGGACGAGGTGTGGAGACTAGAGAAGATTGGAAAAGATGGAGCTTTTCATAAGAAGCTAGCCTCCATGGCCATTAACACTGTCCAAGACTTCTTGAAGCTCTCCGTTGTTGACCAAACCAAACTTAGAAAGGTAAATGCTTATTCTTAAATTCTTGATCTCTAATTTATCTAAAACCATAAATTATTATAGAGAAAAATATGGATCCCATTTAGTCCTATGAATAGACAGAACTATCCAATCAAGCCATGCAGGACCATCATGCGGTCTATTTTAAAAATAATTTTTGTTCTTGTTTTGGGCTTATAATAAAGGTAGATCGTCTACATAAAAATCATATTAATCCAATAGTATATTCATTTAATCATATTTGTTGGATAATTTATTTTTAATAGTATAATTTTCATATAAAATTTTTAATTTTTTTTAATGATCTACACACATTTGTTTAAAAATATGAACAAAATTAATTATCAAAATAAATTACATAAAAGGCCCTGTAGCCAAATGGGAGAGGCCAATCTATCTACTGAACTGGAGAGAAGTGGACTTCTAAAAAGATATATAGAGAACTTGATTATTTATACTTTTAATTCCATCTATTTTTAGAATTTGAAGTAAAAAAATTCATTTGATATAACAACATTTAAATGAATAAGCTCAAATTTGAGCAAAATTGCACAAATGTCAAGTTTGGATTAGACACATTGATTTAAGGAAAAATTTAAATAAAACTCAATTGACATAAATTTGAGCAAAGGAGTGAAGCCAATTTTGATGTCTTTTTACTCAAATTTTAGTTTAATATGTCTAGATATAAGTAAGAATTGTATTAAAACTATTTATTCTTCCAAACAGATACTTGGACTTGGGATGTCAGAGAAAATGTGGGAAGTGACTATAAAGCATGCAAGAACCTGTCTTGTGGGCAACAAATTGTATTTATCTCGTGGAGCCAACCACACCATCATCTTGAATCCAATATGTCAAGTTGTTAAGGCTGAGATTAATGGCCAAACATACCCTACTCGAGATTCCAGTACTACCATGAACAGGGTATGAGCTTTTTTTTTTTTCTCCTCTCATTATAATAAATATTATTTATTTTAATATTAAGTTTGTTAATATATGTGAATGGTTTTGAAAATATATTCTCAGGCTTATATTGAGAGTTTGGTGAGAGATGCATATCTGAATTGGAATTCTTTGGAAGAATTTGATGGGTTTTTGAATGAGCTCCCACTGTTAACCCAAGGTAAGCTCTACTCTGTTCTCTCTTTGAAACTTCATATAATTAATTACTAAAATTGGGAATTTATTTTTTTAGTGTAGTGGAGTTATTATTTGAGTTTGTGCGCATATTATAAAGTCTAATTTTGATTATTTGATTCGTTGATTTTATTGAATTATAAGAATAAATTATGATTGAAAAAAATAAAAAAATAAGGAATCAAATTAGGGTAAATTATACTTTTCACTCTTCAATTTTTATCCAAATTTCGTTTTAATCTTTTATCTCATTGGTTTGAAGACTTGTACCCAAATTTGTCTTATGGTTACTTACCTGGCAAAGACTATTATATGTATAGGTGAGGTGGAGGAGCAATATTCCAGTCATCATGAGAGCATGGTAAGATCATGTCATCAACATTCATTTCTGACCGATGGATCCACGGTGGTGGCCACTGTACCAAGCAATGCACACATGGAATGCAATGATTGGCTAGTTAATTCAACACTCTATTGCAGTCCACTGGATACAGATACTTCTGGTGTTCGTTATCACATCTCAGACTCTTCATCCGACGGTGATTTAACTCCCACAAGGTCTTTCATCCACCACAACTAATCTCATATCTCAAATCAGTCCCGTTATCGATCACCGAATCAAACACAAAATACATATAAATATATAAAAATTTTATGAGATTTCTTACCGAAATTCATATTAAAAAATCCCATATATTCATATACATTATGTGTTTGATTCTGTGATTGATATCTACAATACATATATAGTGCTGTAATAGTCGCCCATCTACTGTAAAATATTGTGGCTAGGCATAAGAAAGGCACAAAATGAGAGGTCCCAACTCTCATCTATAAGTTTTGTCTAATATGTAATATTTTTTTAATTTTTAGATTGAAATTTACTATGTAATATGAACAGAAGATGTTCAGCTCCTGTAAAAAAAATCACCAAGTACTATTAAGTCAATTGTGATAGAAGTGAAGCTCTAGTTTGAAATATGTCAATAAATATATATGAAGTTTATTTACATGGTTTTTTTTGAATAAGTTGTGAAAGTTTGTTGTGTATTCCACGGTTGTTTGTATATATGCACTTATGGCCCCCTTTTTTTTATTTTTTTTATTTTTTATGATTAGAGATTAAATTATAAAAAATTGCTATCTACCCATAATTTTTAGTCCCGAAAAATATTTTGAAAAGTTAGGTGTATCATATAGATTCAAAATTGGTGTGATGTGAATCTCATTCACAATGAATGTAGTCCATAAATGTAATTTTCTAAATATTTTTGTCAATAATTTTTGAGTATGTAATATGGTTATCCATTTAAGTATTGCAACATTAGAAGTTGCATATATAACGGGACCTAAAGCACAGAGATAGGATATTAAATTATAGAAAAAATAATATTTGTGGTTCTTGTAATTTGTTTATTGTGTCAATTTAATTCATATAATTTTAATTGTATCAGTTTCACGTTTTAATTTTTTTCATATTTGTTTAATTTGATTCAATTGATAATATTTATTAAAAATTTAGACAAAAATTAAAAATAAAATTTTTCCATCCAATGATTAATTGATCATTTTGAAGTGTTAAAAGACCTTCCATAAACACAATTGATTGACAACTGTTAGAGCATCAGATTCAATTGTAGCATGAGTGGGATTCAGGGATGGTGCTGTCATAGCATCATGCTGTGACAGCGAACAACACCGTTTGCTTGATTACTATTTTTTCTCCATTTTTTGCAATGTGATTTCAATTTCACTTTCTTTTTGTAATTTTCAAAATTTATTTTCAAACCAAGATGTGAGAATTCACGTCTACTCAAAAATTGAAGGATAAATTATGAATATTGAAAAATCTAGATACTTCTTAGATGTTGATTTGTGATTATGTATCAATTTTAAGCAGAATATAACAATCCCAATCAAGCAATCAAGACAAAGAGACACAACGATTTTACGTGGAAAAACCATAATTGGACACCTCCAATTGTGATAAAAAAATCACGGGCAACAACCACAAGAACAATCCACTAAGAAGATTTAAAGGAATTACACAGGTATACTCTCAATTATTTAGCGAATCCACAACGTCTAATTGAACCAACCTCTATGTGCCTCTTCTAACCCCATCTTCACCACGGAATTGTCTTTCTGATGAGCCACTCCAGATTCCACCATAGCTTCAGGCTCGAATTCTTCAGAATCCACAACTGAAGAACAACTCTCTCTTTTGTGTATAACAAACAAATCTTTGATGTACTCTCTTTAAACCATGAGTTGAATACTCAATAAAACATCAAAGAAAATAACAAAATATCCCCAGATATAAACCTTTAAGAACCAAAAAGAAGATCTGGAGGAATTCAATCAATGAGTAGTCTAATTTTGGGAGAAAACCAACTACTTATAAAAAATTCAAAGCAATCCTAGTTGGGAATGAAAACCAACTTCTTGTTTGTAGAAAACCAACTTCTTGCAGAACTCCAAAGTAATCCCACTTCTTATAGAAACCCAAAATAAACCTTGTTTCAGAAGAAAACCAACTCTATAAAAAATCTGGAAATCTGGGATCGCGCGGTCCGCTCGAGCGTAGGTCTTCCCGCTCGAGCGGAGACTTCATATTTTGTGATTTCATGTAGGCTCCCCGCTCGAGTGTCCGTTTCCCCGATCGAGCGGAGAATCAAACCTTCCAGTATTTTTTCAGGCAAAACAGAGATACTGTGAGCTTGCAAACCCGCTCGAGCGCCCATTTCCCCGCTCGAGCGGGAAGGCCAAAACTGGAAAATCTTGAAAAGTATAACATGAACGGACATGCAACTTTGAATGCATTTTTGCATTTTGCTTCGGCCGCGAGCTGACCGGGCAGCTCAACCCCCGTAATAATCAGCGAAGTGGTAATCTTGAAAGTATTAACATGACAAACTTCTCTACAAGGCTCGACTCTGGTTGGATTCACATCTAATAAACTCATAGCCTCACTGAAATAAAAATGCGAAAACAAATACAACTGAAAGGTGTTTTGTCAAACGGGATTGCCAAGAATAAAAACCTAACAATCTCCCCCTTTGGCAATGCCGTGACAAAACACATCTAACAAATAAAATCCTAATCACCCCAACCCATTACAGCCAACAAAAACAAACTTCTTTCACAAGATCAGGATCTGCAAAACAGTGATTAGTGCCACAATCTCCAAAACAACTATTAGTCCCACAAGAGTATATGAAAAAGCAATAGACATATGACACGATTATCTTGAAACATGAGATGAAAAACATGAATAGATGAAAACCATGACTCATGAAAAACAACTCTTAAACAACAAAAGCAAGATCATAACCCAACAAAAATCAAGATGAACCAAACTCCCCCTCACTAAAAACAAACAACAAGAACAAACTGACAAAAATAATATGGTGGAGCAAGTAAAGAATTTCTGATTTGTACCTTGAAACACACAAGATTATCCAAGAAGCACAATTACTTGAAAACACAATGTGCACAGCCTGTAGAAGATTCCTCATAAAAGAAAGTGATGCATTATGTGAAAGCATAGATCCCATGAAAAAAGTGTGTGTGTGACTCTTGGAGTTCGACAAACACAAGATTCAAATCCTAGTAGTGATCTGATAGCTAGACTTCTGACAAGAGAATCTAAGCATAACTAAGGAAAGTCAAACCACTAGGAATCAAGGGGTATTTGTTAAGTAAAGGCGGAGGCTCCCCTCAATCAATGAATCCTTTATTTTTCCTTTTTTTCACATCTTTTCTTTTCTTTTTTTGCACATTTTTTTTTTTTTTTTGCACATCTTTTCTTTTCTTTCTTTTGCACACTCATTGGCGGCTGACACGCTCAAGAGTATGGAAATCGAACAGAGAAGCATGGATATAATAAGGATAGCCTGGTTGGTGACTCTGAGGTAGCCTTTTCCTCATGTCTGGACTACAAAAATAGAAGGGAAGCCATGGAGATGCAAAAAGATGGAAGGTGGTTAAGAGACTCAACATCACCTATGATATGCTAGTATAGGTCAATTCCTCTAGAAAAGCAAAAGATACAATGCCAGAAGTCCATAGAAAAAACATATCACTAAGACGGAAGACTCCGATATTTGCTAATCCAAGAGTGTGTACAGAATGAGACATACTAATCAAAGAACACACACTCCAAAATGAGTAATGACCACAGAAAGCATACACATATTAACATGTAATGGTTATTCTCATCAATTCCAATATGCACCAAGGACATCTCAAAAAAATTCAAACTTGCAAAACCATACTAAGAAAATCTTTTTAGATTTTTTTATTTTTTTTATTTTTATTTTTTTCTTAACTAAAACAAGACAAAAAACGAACATGCACACATTTTTTTCTCATTAAAAAAACAAACAGAAACTCAAAAACTAAAACAAATAAACAAATTAACACAAATCAATTTTTCTCACCCAAATCTTTTTTGTCTTAACAAAATCAGGTCTAGCGGACTTGGTAAATGTCGTGGTGTTGTGAACACCCTCATAAATCTTGGTATTCCGCCTAGACATGTAGGGTTGTCTCCTAACCCAAAAAGTATTCGAATTTCTACCCTTTTGAGACACTCTCCCATGCAACTTATAACAAAAAGGGCGAATATGACCATGCATACCACAATGATGACAAATAAAAACAGGGTGTACAGAGTGTACCTTCTTTTCTTTTACCTTACCAACTCTGAGTTTGAGAAGTCTTTCCTCTTGTTGAATCTTTTGTCCTCCCTTTCCTTGAGTTCTTGTATCATGAGATGTGGAAGCGCTCTGTTTTTGCTCTCTCTTATTTCCAAAGCCAATGTCACTCTTGTCTGAACAGATTTGTTGAGACCCAATGATATCCTCAAAGTCTTTGATCCTTTGTTCCAAAGACCAATGGTAACCATGGCACACTTGAGCTCTTCCTCTTTCTTGATCATTAGTTCTTCCAAAGCAACTTGTGACATCTCGAGAGATTCAATCTTTTCTTCAAACATGGCATGGGTTTCCTGTAGCTCATTCCTCTCTGTCTCACAAGTCAACAGTTTTGCACAAAGAACTTGTTGATCATCAGCTAACTTGATGGCATTGATCCTAGCCTCGGAAATCTCCTCTTTAAGTTTGACATTCTCACTTTCACATGCTTTGAGTTTCTTTGTGAGTTTGTCATTCAATTTGAATAAATTAAGAGACTCCTTATACAGCTTTTCATAGGCTTGCTCAAGCTCTTCAATGATCACTCTCCGATGATTCATCATCAGTGGTATTCTCAACTGACCTCTTCAAAGACTCTGTTCGTCCTTCGGTTTCGGAAGCCGCCATGAAAGCAAGGAATTGCTTATGTCCCTCTTCGCCTTGATCTTCGTTGTCACTTTCATCTCCATTAGATTCTGATTCATCATCCCAAGTGATGGCGAGGCTTTTTCTTCCTCAAACGAGTGGGGCATTCTAAAGCAAAGTGGCCAAATCCTTGGCATTCATAGCATTGGACGCTTTCAGAGTTCCCTTGTATCTTTCCTTTCTCCTTCTTGGCTATAGAATTAATTTTGACTTTATCTTTGCCTTTAGATTTATGAGAATGAGTAGATTCCAAAAGATTAGGATTTTTATTCAAAAAAGATTTTTTAAATTGTTTAACAAAAGCAGCCATAATCTTGGAATCTATCTCATAGTCCTCATCAGAATCCTCTACCACTTTATGAGCATTACTAAAAGCAACATCTTTTGTTTGTTTTGAAATTTCTATGTGCCTCATAAGTTTGGAGATTTCCAACCAACTGATCTAGCTTGAGGTTGTCAACATCTTGAGCCTCCTCAATGGCCGTAACTTTTGGTTGGAACCGATGGGCAAAGATCTCAAAATTTTTCCCACAACTTTGGATTCTGGTATTTTTTCACCTAAATTGAAGCTGGAATTAACAATGTCACTCAACTTCGCATAAAATTCATCAAGGTCTCACTATCTTTCATTGAAAGGTTTTGAAACTGGATGTGAGCCTTTGAAGTTTTGAACGTTTAACAGAAGGAGTGCCCTCATGAATAGTTTGTAAAATATCTCAAGCCTCTTTTGCGACTTCACAATTGCAAATCCGACTAAACTCTTCAGGTGTGACAGCGCAAAAGAGAGAATTGATAGCTTTACTATTCCAGCTACTATTTTGGTAATCAGTTGTGTCCCACTTATCAATTGGTTTGGGAAAAGTTACTCCATCAACGGTAATCGTTGGTTCAGTCCACCCATTCATGACGGATTGCCAAACTTTTTCATCAATAGATTTTAAAAAAGATCTCATCTGAGCTTTCCAAAAAGAATAATTGGATCCGTCAAGTAGGGGTGGTCGAACCATAGAATTTCCCTCACGAATTGTATCCATTATCACAAATCAAACAAGATCTTGTTCTAAAAGAATTTTTTTTTTTTTAAAAAAAAAAATAGGGCGTTCTAAAAGAAATTTTTTTATAAAAAAAATAGAACGACCCGCTCTGATACCAATTGAAAAATCTAGACACCTCCTAGATGTTGATTTGTGATTATGTATCAATTTTAAGCAGAATATAACAATCCCAATCAAGCAATCAAGACAAAGAGACACAACGATTTTACGTGGAAAAACCACAATTGGACACCTCCAATTGTGATCAAAAAACCATGGGCAACAGCTACAAGAACAATCCACTAAGAAGATTTAAAGGAATTACACAGGTATACTCTCAATTATCTAGCGAATCCACAACGCCTAATTGAACCAACCTCTATGTGCCTCTTCCATCCCCATCTTCACCACGGAATTGTCTTTCCGATGAGCCACTCCGGATTCCACCAAAGCTTCAGGCTCGAATTCTTCAGAATCCACAACTGAAGAACAACTCTCTCTTTTGTGTATAACAAACAAATCTTTGATGTACTCTCTTTAAACCATGAGTTGAATACTCAATAAAATATTAAAGAAAATAACAAAATATCCCCAGATATAAACCTTTAAGAACCAAAAAGAAGATCTGGAGGAATTCAATCAATGAGTAGTCTAGTTTTGGGAGAAAACCAACTACTTATAGAAAATTCAAAGCAATCCTAGTTGGGAATGAAAACCAACTTCTTGTTTGTAGAAAACCAACTTCTTGCAGAACTCCAAAGTAATCCCACTTCCTATAGAAACCCAAAATAAACCTTGTTTCAGAAGAAAACCAACTCCATAAAAAATCTGGAAATCTGGGATCGCGCGGTCCGCTCGAGCGTAGGTCTTCCCGCTCGAGCGGAGACTTCATATTTTGTGATTTCATGTAGGCTCCCCGCTCGAGCGTCCGTTTTCCCGATCGAGTGGAGAATCACACATTTCAGTATTTTTTCAGGCAAAACAGAGATACTGTGAGCTTGCAAACCCCGCTCGAGCGCCCATTTCCCCGCTCGAGCGGGAAGGCCAAAACTGGAAAATCTTGAAAAGTATAACATGAACGGACATGCAACTTTGAATGCATTTTTGCATTTTGCTTCGGCCGCGAGCTGACCGGGCAGCTCGACCCCCGTAATAATCAGCGAAGTGGCAATCTTGAAAGCATTAACATGACAAACTTCTCTGCAAGGCTCGACTCTAGTTGGATTCGCATCTAATAAACTCATAGCCTCACTGAAATAAAAATGCGAAAACAAATACAACTGAAAGGCGTTTTGTCAAACAGGATTGCCAAGAATAAAAACCTAACAAATATATTTCCTGAAATTTAGTTAAAATACAGATTATCTCCTGTAATTTTAGAAATTATATTTCAAGCATTCAAGTTTTTAATCGCATAATAACTTACTAATTTTATTAATTGCATACCAAGTAATTAACAGTTTTAACGATGTTAGAAAAATATTTCAATTAATAATTCATATAATTTTATTATTGTATATGAAAGTAATTAGAAATTTTATTTTATCTTTTATTAATTCTATTAAATAAAAATATATGATAAATAGGTATTTGTAAATTCTAAAATCACAAAGGGTAATTCATATTTTAAGTAAATTTGATGAATGCATTTGTAATTTATTCAAAATTGAATGAGTTGGATTAGTTGAAAATAAAAAAAGGTTAAAATTTGTATAGAAATTGAGTTCTACAACATTTTTATCTGCTTCAAAATCACTTTTCTATAAAAAAACAAATTTTAGAAATGTTCAAACTAAACCACTTGAAACAAATAACAATTCAATTATACATGTAGCAATCGTATAATATAGAAAAAATACATGTAACTATCAAATATATATATATATATATATAGTTACTACATGTATAATTGAATTGTCATTTTTTCAAATGCTTCAGTTTTAATATTGATTTACTTCTAAAATTTGTTTTTACCAAAAAGGGATTTTGAGACATAAAAAAAATAGGATAAACTACCAATAGGTCCTAACAGTTGGATTTAATGCCCATCAAGTTTTATTGAAAATAAGTTTTGATAAAATTGTCGCTAAAAATAAATTTTTTTGACAATTTTTTATATATGTCGCTAAAAATTAGGGGTGCAACTTGCAAGGGCTCAACCCGAGCAACCCGAACCTAGCCCGATTTTTTTTAGGGCTTGGACAAGATATTTTCAAATTTGGTACGGGCTTGGGTAAAATTTCAGAAGCCTGAATTAAATTTGGACGGACTTGGGCAAAGACATCAAACAACCTGAGCAACCCGAAGCCCGAATTATAAATATATAGTTATATAAAAATATTAAATATATATATACAAATTATTAGCCATTACATGATATTAAAGTAATTTAGATTATTAAATCATGTTGAATATATATTATATATATAAATAACATAAAATCTTACTTTTTTATTTTTATTTTTATTTTCACTCATAAATTGTAAAGACTACTATAGTGGCATCTCTCTTACATTATATAAATTATTTGTTTTGATGGTATTAATGATTTTCTATATATATAAAAAAAAATGTAAATAGAGTCAAATTTTAATAATTTAATAATGTAGTTGCAAAAAAAAAAAAAAAAATCGGACAATTCGGGCAACTCGGGCAATTCGGGTTTAACTCGGGTCGGGCTTGGGCAGGCAACCTCGGGTTACAATTCGGGCTTGGGCGGGCCTGGGCAGATCTCAACACAACTTGGGCTGGGCTTGGATAACCTCCCAACCCGACCGAACCGGCCCGAGTTGCATCCCTACTAAAAATTGACAATTAGTGACTTTTTTTGTCATGGCTTTATAAATTGTCGCTAAAATTTATAATTAATGACTTTTTTTATGACAAATTTTGCTCATAGGACCAATTAGACAATAAGCCAACTTATTAGGACCTGCACGTAAGTATCCTAAAAAAATATTGTAGAACTCAATTTTCACGCAAATTATTACTTCTTTTTTTTTTTTTTTAATTTTTTAATTTTTTATTATCAACTAATCAAACTCATTTAATTTTTTAGTAAATATGATTTTTTTTTTTCCAACTAACTTTTGAGGAGGGGCTTGCTTTTTGGTTTGAAAATTAATTTTCAAATTTAAAAAGGAAAATGAAATCAATTGCACAATGTGAAAAAAAAATAAAAATAAATTGATCAACAGCTAAACGGTGTTGTCTGCTGTGACAGCAACTGCCCTCATTCCCTTGGGGTACCACTCATGCGGAATGAGGGCAGGTACTGTCATAACAGACGACACCGTTTAACTATTTATCAATTTATTTATTTATTTATTTTTCACAGTGTGCGATTGATTTCATTTTCCTTTTAAAATTTTGAAAATTCATTTTCAAACCAAAACGCGAGCCCCTCCTCAAAAGTTAGTTGGGATGAAGGCAGGTTTATCGATGCCATGGCCCATGACAACCTAAATGAAGGACTATTAGGTTGTTTTGAGAATTAATTTTTTTAATAATTTATTATAAAAATATGTGTATTTTTTTTTTATTTTTAAAAAGGTTATTTTTTTATAATGACAGTTTGATTAAAATTATTTGTTCCCACTTTAAGCGCCTCAAATGTTGGCCTTCTGGCTGGGAAGGTTGTTAGCCCCTTTCATGGGCTGGGCCTAAGGATAAATCGTTGGGTTTGTCTGTGTATATGATAGAGAATAGGAAGGTTTGGAAGAAAATTCGTTAAATAAATCCCGTAACATTTGGGTTTGGGTTTCTCTCGAGTTGGGCCACGGGGGTTCACTATAAGTTCTGTTTTAATAATTTGAATCATTCATTTTTATTTTGTAAGACTATGTGTATATCATCAATAATAATAAAAATATTAGGTTGATTCAGTAATATTGTGTTTGGTTGGGGGATTTGAAAAGGGATTTGGAAAGGGAAATAGAAAAGGTAGGTGAAATATGAATAAAATATATTTTCATTTCACCTAGTTTCACACACTTTTTTCTTTTCCCTTTCCAAATTCCTCTCTAAATCTCCTAACCAAACACAACATAAAGGTAATTTTTGTATTTTATTGTGTTTGTCTCCAAAAAAATGACTGGTTTATTTTAAAAAATGTATTTATTATTTATTTTTTTAGAGACAAATGTAATAAAATAAAAATATTATGATTATCGAATTAGTGTAATTTTTTTCATAAATAATATAAATTGAAAATTTTATAAAATGAAGATTCGAATTATTAAAATAGAACCTGTGGTAAATCCATGGGACTCTCAAGTTGCCCAACCCTAAATTTGTAGGATGTGAAAGTTTGAATAAAACAATTGTGGGTATTTAGGAAGTTACTATTTTAATTTTTGACTATTTTAGTAGGTTAAAATTTTGTATTTAGGAAGATGATTGGATTTTTTTTTGTAATTGAATGTGATATTTATGAGAGAAAAATTGAAATAATTATGGATTTGATGGACATTTTATCTTATTAACTATTTTAATCTATTTTTAACTTTTTTGTGAATTTTAACCTTAAAAATGCTACAATTTCACTTTCCAAACAGGGCCAATAGGTGCTCCGGTAGGATAATGTCTATAAGAACAACGCAATTAGTTGAAGCATTTTATTTAAGGGTGAGTTTTACATGATTTTGAGAGTGTTGGGATAATGTTTAGGAGCATCAAATAATTTTTAATTAATGCTACATAAATAAAAATTTGATAGATAATTATATATATATGATGATGTGGTTTCAGGGCCAGCTCTAGATAATTTGTGGCCTAAAGAAATAATTAAAAATGAGGCATTTTATATAATAATTTTTTTTAATAAAATTTTTAGAGAGATTAATCAATAAGTCTCATATTTTGGAATTGTAATCCATATAGTCCTATATTTTATCTTGTGATCTATTTAGTCATTTTAGATATATAATGACTTATCTGTCTGTCACATTGGAGTGTTACATTTGGAGAGTTGAGTATTATATTTGAGAAAAGTACATTAAGAAATTTTTTTTAATGTTACGTTTTTGGAGTGTTACATTAGAGTATTACGTTTGGAAAAAGTTACACTAAGGAGTTTTTTAGTGCTAGAGTGTTATGTTTTAAAAAATACACTAAGGAGTTTTTAATGTGAGTCTAAAGGAGTTTTTTAGTGTTACGCTGGAGTGTTGGCGCATTTTGTTGGACAAATTTTTTTAGTATGTTACGTCAAAAGAGTATTACATTTGAGAAAAGTACATTAAGATGTTTTTTTGGAGTGTTTAAGTATTACGTTTGGGAAAAGTACACTAAGAAATTTTTTTTGAGTACTTCTATTTGAGTGTTACATTGGAGTGATGGAAACGTGATCCAAAAATTTGATCCAATTTTCCTAAAATGACCTCCCTCAACAAGGAATGGTAGAAACGTCCACAAAATCATACTAAAATTTAAAATAGGATCTCACGGTAAGGTTTCCAAAACAAACAGGATCTATCAATGTATTAGAAAATTTATGAGACTGATTGGAGTAACTGATCCCCATATGAGACAGTTTGGTAATTTTCTCAAATTTTTATTTGAAATTTATTTTTCTAGCTTTTTGAGATGCAAAAATAGTAATTAAATCTTTATATTCAAGTTTTGCTTTTTTGTAACATAAAGTTTGGATCCTTTTGTTTTGTTTTGTTTTGTTTTGGGCCTTTTTATTCAAAAAATGAATAATAAATTATATGGGCCTATTACATTATATAAAAAATAAAAAAGAAAAAAATAAATTGGGTCTTCCCAAGTTTTGGAGCCTAAAGCTTGTTCTTGACTAGCCTTGCCCTATGTTTTACTTCAAAATAAAATACTATTGAAAATTAATTTATTAACAATAATGGTATTGGTTCATTATTCTTTTCAAATTTTATGTAAATATATAATTTTTCTTTTTACAGTGCCTTATTAAATAAGAATGAAATATTTCAATAAATAAAGGCGTAAAAAAGGCTGGCAAAAAAAAAAAAAAAAAGTGGTTCCAGTATAATTGTTAGTTCAAATTTTTATGTGTTTGTTTGTTGGGTCTCGCTGTCGGACTATTCTTCAATTTAAAAAAAAAAAAAAAAAAAAAAAAAAAAAAAAACCTTACCAATAACTGAAGTTGGTTTCATATAAATTTAAGGTGTAATTATTCATAAATCCTATTATAAAGATCAGTGTATTATTAAGTCATAGAAATATTTGTATAGATAAAAAGGTCCTCAAGTGTTGATGATATATATATATATATATTTTTTATGATGATTTTTTAAAATTGTCTTTAAAAATTGACAATTAGTGATATTTTTCTGTGACGAATTTTTTAACTGTCGTTAAAAATTAACAATTAGTGACACGTTTTTTTATGAAAACGTTCCAAAAATTAAAAATAATTAAAATTTTGTAATAACAATTAAAAATGAACAAGACTTTTTTTGTGCACCCATATTGGTTTCAGGATTCACTTTTCAGAAAATTGAGATTTTTTATTTTTTGTGTTTTTTGTTTTTACTGAATTGCTTTTAATATTTTAACTAATATTTTAATTTTTTAGATACACTTAACATAAATACAATTAACTAGTATAATATTTATGAAAAAAATCTTTAAAATATTTACTAAATGTCAAAATACAAAAAAAATACGAGAATTCAACACATTTTCGTATTTTTGTGTATTTATTGATTTTTTAAAATTTTTTTTTACCAACATTTTAATTTTTACATACATCTAAATAAGGTACATCTAAATTTTTTTAAAAATTACTTAAAATTTTAAAAATATTCACTAAAAAAAAAAAATATATATATGAAAAATAAAAAAATCTCATGTTTTAGAAAATTAAAATCAAACACTTTCGGTCAGTTTCCATAAATTTAATTTGGACATTTCTGAGCCCAAATTATAGCTGTTTGAGCTTTCGGCCTAGGCTCATTTTGGACGTTTCATTGGCCTGGCCTGGCCTGGCCTTGATTGTAGTGTGATTTGCGAGATGCAAATACCTTTTCGAGTCAAATTTGTCAACGAGTTGATTACCGTATTCAGAAATTATTTAGATAAATTTTGTTTATTTTTACTGAAGTTTGTTTTCATATTTCAGGGTTTTTTTTTTTTTTTTTATTTTTTATTTTTTTTTATTTTTAGATACGTCAAGATTCGATTCATCTAAAAGTTAAAAAAAAAAAAAATTTAAATACTAAAAAAATGTAAAGAGAAACGAAAACTTGAACAAAAATGTACATAGATTTTTTGTTTGAATTTTGGTTCGTTTTTTTATTGATTTTTTAATATTTTTAGGCAATTTTTTTTTTAGATATATTTTCATTAGATGTATCTAAAAAGTATAAAAAATTATTAAAATATGAAAAAACAAAACTAAACGAGAACTCAACTAAAAATAATTTTTGAAAAATCAAACCAAATAGATATCGAATTACGTAAATTCTATGCATCCTTTTTGGGACCGGATTGCCTCTGAATTGGAAGGTGTTGTCTGAGTTCGTAGGGCTCGTTACTGGTTTTGTTTTAATAATTTGAATTGTTTATTTTGTAACCCTTTCGTGTATGTCACCGACAATAAAAAAGAAGGAAAAAAAAAAAATAGATCCAATAATGATAACATATTTAATTTATTATATTTGTTAGTAAATAAAAAAAAAAGAAAAAAAGAAAAAAAGAACTACTTTCGAAAATATATTTATTATCTATTTTTTTAAACAAATATAATAAATATAATAAATTAAATAAGTTGTAATAATTGAATTGACATGATTAAGCAATAATTCCAAACATTTAAGTTTGCGCGTTGGGGCCATTACGTCCAACTCACGAACTGACTGTAGCAAAATCTTCGTAGAATAATATTAGAGATTATGAAAAGAGTATTATGAAGTGCGTGATGAAATTTTTTTATTATTTTATTAGTGTATAGTATTTTAATATACGTATAATTTAAAAATAAAAAATCTTTTATGATTATTTTTATAATATTTTTTTTTAGAATCCATAATATCACTCATCTTCCTAAGCCAACACAGCAGTAATTGAATTTTCTCCCTTAGAATATTCTGAGAAGCTCGTACTTTTCTTCATCCAAACGATTGGCCTCTGCTTTTTTAATATTATTATATATTGAATTCATGTAATAATATAATCTGATCTGTATCAAATCAACCCACACACCAATGTTATGGAACATCCAGCTCTTCTCAACAAGCCTCTTTAGTCTTAGCTTCATCTTCATCATCATCACCATCATCATCATCATCAGTACTCCTACATCACATGGCACGGACGATGACAAATACAAGACTTGCCACAAAAAAACATACGACTGCGGAGAGCAAATAAAACAAATTGGATATCCCTTCTGGGGAAAAGATCGACCTCCGTTCTGCGGCGTTCAATATTTTGAGCTCACGCGCCACGGCAATGAAAACACAACCATAGTTATCGAGAAACAGTCATTTCGTGTTCTTCATATCAATCCATCTGCCCATAACATGACCATTGCTCGAGCCGATCTGTGGGATAATCTTTGCCCTAAGGAATTGAGAAACACCACTTTGAATTTCACTCTTTTCGATTACGCTCCTTATCCGCATGTTCTAAATCTTACTTTGTTCCATGATTGCCTCCCTGACCTCGCATCTTATGATCAGATAAACGGAGTCATTTTCAATGCCCCGAGGTAGTGGGGAGCCAGAGTAGTAGTAATATTAGTTTCTTCGTAGAAGAGCCATATGTCGTGTATATTCCGGAATGGGAATGTAAGAGCAGAATCGAGGTTCCAGTTTTCCATGAGGCTCTTTATGCATTTTGGGGGGGGATAAACACATGACTGGAAGAATTGGTGAAGCAGGGATTTGAGGCTGATTATCATGAAATGGACAAATTCCATGCCTGCGACTTGTGCAATGCCTCTGGAGGGGAATGTGGGACTGACACTACTACAAACAAGCAATTTGCTTTTTCCAAGGTGTGTATCTCCTTTTGCCATATTTTCTTATTTAACTTTTCAAAAGCATAATTCGTGTGTTTCTAGCAACTTTTTGATTCAAAAGGGTTATTAAGGCCACGTTTGATTCATGAATTTGGCGAATGATTTGAAAATAAAAAAGAAAAATGTGTGTGAAACGGTAAGTAAAATGTAATTTTATTTCATTCACATTTCATATATTTTTTTCTTTTATTTTTTCAAATCTTTTCTCAAATTCATAAATCAAACACAACCTAAATGAATAAGCTCAAATTTAAGCAAAATTGCACAAATGTCAAGTTTGGATTAGACACATTGATTTGAGGAAAAATTTAAATAAAACTCAATTGACATAAATTTGAGCAAAGGAGTAAAGCCAATTTTGATGTCTTTTTACTCAAATTTTAGTTTGATATGTCTAGATATAAGTGACAAAAGAATGAACTGATAAATTTTATTCTAATAATAATTAAATTAGAGAGAAGATACAAGAAGCCTTATATAGGCGTAAGAGATCTTGGAGTAGGCACCAAGTCAACACTGATATGGACAGGGAAAACTATGTAAGGAAAAAAAAAACTTATTTATGGAAGTAATACAATTGGAAATAATACAACTCATGCCAACACTCCCCCTCAAGTTGGTGCGTAGAGATCTCCTATGCCCAACTTGTCGAGTGAGTCATAAAAAACTTTCCCGGACACTGCATGTGTCAATACATCGGCTAGCTGCTCCTCTGATTTAACAAATGGTATAGTCACCAAATTTGTATCTAGCTTCTCTTTGATAAATGCCGATCTACCTCCACATGTTTTGTTCGGTCATGCTGAATAGGATTGTTTGCTATTTCTCGAGCAGCTTGATTATCACAATAAAGCTGCATAGCATTCTGGGGTTCAAAACCTATCTCGGTAAGCAACAACCGTAGCCAGAGAAGTTCACAAATTCCTTGAGCCATACCTCTATATTCAGCCTCAACTGCGGAGCGAGAGACCACATTTTGTTTCTTACTACGCCATATGACTAGATTACCTCCCACGAATGTAAAGTATCCTGATGTGGAACGTCGGTCCGTAATATTGCCTGCCCAATCCGCATCAGTGTATCCCTCAACCTTCAAATGTCCATGCTTTTTGAATAGCAAACCTTTCCCAGGAGCAGACTTTAAATAACTCAAGATTCGCATTACAGCCTCCATATGATCCTCACTTGGAGAGTGCATAAACTGACTAACAACGCTAACTGCATACGCAATATCAGGTCTAGTGAGCGATAGATAAATTAATTTTCCAACTAGCCTTTGATATCTCTCTTTATTAGTTGGAACTTGATTCGGATATATTCCCAGATGGTGATTTTGCACAATAGGAGTACTCACGGGTTTACATCCTAACATACCCGTTTCAGTAAGTAAATCCAACACATACTTTCGTTGTGACAAATAAATGCCACTACTAGAGCGAGCCACTTCAATGCCCAAAAAATACTTCAACCCTCCCAAGTCCTTCATGTCAAACTCAGAAGCCAAATACCCTTGCAGCTTTTGAATTTCATCAGTATCATCACCCGTAACCACCATGTCGTCAACATAGATAACTAACAAAGTAATCTTACCATCCTTTGTTTTTTTAATAAACAATGTATGATCAGAATTTCCTTGATGATACCCATATTTCTTCATGGCATTTGTAAACCTCCCAAACCATGCTCGAGGGGATTGCTTCAAGCCGTATAGGGCCTTACGCAACTTGCAAACTTTCCCTGAGCCGTTAATTATCCCATAACCAGGTGGAAAATCCATGTATACTTCTTCTTCCAAATCTCCATGTAAAAAGGCATTTTTTACATCAAACTGCTTCAAAGGCCAATTCAAATTAGCAGCTAAGGATAGTAATACTCTAATGGTATTCATTTTTGCTACTGGCGCAAAAGTTTCATGATAATCCACGCCGTATGTTTGTGTGTACCCCTTTGCTACTAACCTCGCCTTGTACCTATCAATCGTCCCATCAGCTTTGTGTTTGATAGTAAATACCCATCTGTACCCCACTGGTTTCTTTCCGTGTGGCAGCGAGACTACATCCCAAGTCTTATTCTTCTGTAGTGCTGCCATCTCTATATTCATAGCATCTATCCATTTTGAATCCTTCAAAGCCTCCTCAGCACTATTTGGGAATTTAACAGATGTCATTTGATTCACAAAGGCTTGATATTGTGGTGACAATCTGTGAGTAGATACATATTGAGCAATGGAGTACCTTGTTTTTCCTTCGGGTGAGAATCGGTCAGGTGGATGGCCTCGATTCTGTCTTGGAGGCAACTGATAAGGTCTGTCAACAATGTTAGGATTAGTAACAATATTAATGTCTAAGTCACTTACCTTAGGGATATCCATAGGAGCATGAGCAGGTACGAGAGAAGGGGAATCAACAACCTCAAGAGGAACAGCCGTAGGCTCAACAGGCTGCGCAATATTCGGAACAGAATCTGGAACAGAATCAGCGTGTGAAGTAGACTCAGTGACTGGTATAGATGAACTTGGTTCTGGTAGTGAACTGGGCTCTGGTTCAGTGGCCACTGGTTTGTTGCACACCACTCCTTCTCTATTTTCTAATGTAACCTCAAACCAATCAGGTTCTTCAAGTGTACGCAACTCCCCCTGAAGCACCTGGTTGGACAAGGTAGGATAAAAAAACATCTCATGTTCTAGGAATGTGTCACGACCCAAACCCGGCCCTATGGGTTTAGCACCGTAACCGGCCAGTAATCCGAGATTACCGAAAGCCTACCGAATAGTAATACAGTTAAACAGAGTACAGGGCCTGGCGGAAGCCAATACAGTAAATAACTAGTGTCCAATGAGCTGTGAAAATCTGTATGCCAAAAACATTTTTATGCATTCATACGGTTCAAAACGGTACAGTCTATACAATCATTTACAAACATTCAGTACGGGGACTAAATCCCTCGGTAACAGTACAGTAAAATAGTAGACAGTCTATACAGGGATACAAAACGGTAAGGAGACCGATGGGGACACAAAAAACACCCCAAGCCATAGCATGGCAACTCGGAACCTCGCAGTGAGGCACATAGGCTGGCTTGACAAAACTGGGGACTAACCCACGCTCCTAGCTCCGGTCTGGTTGCTGAGAACCTACATATATATATAAACAGTGAGCTAAAACCCAGTGAATAACATAAAGCGTAAAGAGGTTATGAATGAATGTCCTTACAGTAATGAAAGCAGTTCATTAAACAGTATTTCAGTCTTTCAGTATTTCAGTCAATCAGTCATATGTGGTACATCCATAAGCCTATAAACAGTAGGTCCAAAAGGACCGGGTCTTAACAGACCCAACAGTAATGATGGCCAATCATTCAGTAAACAGTATGGTTCCACAAGGGGACCGACAGAGCTCTGTGTCAGTATACAGTCAGTGCTAAGGATGCCACAGTACAGTTCAGAATACAGGACATACATTCATTCAATAAACAATATCAGTTCAATAACAGTTCAGTTCAGTATTCAACAGATAACCATTTTGAACATATCTTTACACGATTGTTACTCACAGAGATTGGGCTAGTAGCAGCTAGAGCGCGTCCCCGAGAGCCAACCCTAAACAGTTAACAAATTGAACACACTCTAAGTTTAACAGTTGGGGAAGTACAATAATTAACTTCCTAATATGCCTCGGTGTGTTCTACATCTATCCTCATTAAGATGCCTTAAACTAGGCCTAAGAATGCCTAGGACGAGATGAGGATGTAAAAATACAGTTGGAAGGCATTTTTCAAAAGTTACTGAAAACAGGGGTCTCGCTCGAGCGAGCATTCCTTCGCTCGAGCGAGGTTGCAAAATCAAAGGCTTCGCTCGAGCGAGAGGTCCTTCGCTCGAGCGAGCTGTTAAACAGTAAAAGTACTGGTTGTTGGATTTTTACGCGCGATACTACGCTCGATGCCCGCTCGAGCGGAGACCTGGACAAAGGTGCTCGCTCGAGCGAGGAATCCTTCGCTCGAGCGAAGAAGCCAAATCTGGAATTTCCAGATTTGCCTTCCAAGCTCAAACCAAGCATTCTCAACCCAATTCTCGACCTCTTGGGCCCAAATTCTGGAAAATACATCTACATTCAATATACAACAAGTTTCAAAAGCCAATTAACACATGCAAGAGCCAAGAGTTGGTCAATTAAAGCCATTTTTCAAACCCATTTCAAGAACAATTTGTAAACATGCAATGCATGAGCTTTAAACCAAATTCTATCTTCAAATCTTGCTCTATAGAGCTCAATAGTTGGAAAACCAAATGGAAACATGGTCTTTGATAAAAACATGAGCATGCATGAACAATTCATCATGGATTCAACTTCAAAATGCACCAATTCAAGCATGCATGCAACAAATCAAGCTTAATTCAACCTCTATGCACTAAATCATGGCTTGATTCTACAATTGAGCATGAACCATGCAAAATGAGGCTCAAGGACAACAAGATGGAGATGAATTCACTTACCTAAGGCTCAATTTCAAGGTAAGGAAGCTAGATTATGCCAAGTTACACTTTAATTCCAAGCAATCCAAGCCAATTCACCAAGATGAGTTCAAACTCAAGTGTCTCTCACTCTCTCTAAGTTCTTGGTCGGTTATGAACATAAAAAGGAGCTGATCAATTGTTTTCTCTAAGTGTATAAGGCTCCCTAATGATAATAAACAAAAGGCCACTAACTATGGCAAACATGTAATTAACTAAACTTGGCAATTCTATTAAATAGGCTAAATTTAATCTAATTCAATCATACCTAATCAATTTTCAGATAAATATACCGTTAAATTACAAATATTAGACTGATTACAAAACATTAAACGGTTCTCCGTTCGGCCGCCGATAAGGCCTTCAATTAGCAGTTTAAACATATAATTCAAACAGATAATCATTCGATCACACATATGCAACATGCAATTCAATAGATAAACTTATTCAGTTTCAGTTTCGATTTCAATCAGTTCATTCAGTACTTCAGTTAATTCGATTATCAGTTATTAGCGGTCCAGTTTAGCAATAATCGGTATATAATTCAGTGGTTATTCGGTAATCAGTACGAGGGTTGTTACAGTCTCCCCTCCTTATAAGGAGTTTAGTCCTCTAAACTCGGGTTACCTTCATTCTGGAAGAAAACAGGATTCAGCGGGAATAAATCAGGATATCGCCTAGCCATGTCATCTTCCCTCTCCCAAGTGGCATACACACCACCATGATTCTGCCAATCAACTTTCACTAGCGGGATCTCCTTGTTTCTCAGTTTCTTGATCCTTCGGTTTACAATCTGTATAGGCCGTTCCTCGTAAGTGTAGTCATCACTCAACACGATACGAGTAGGCTCAATCACATGAAACGGATCTCGAAGATAGTCTCTCAACATCGAAATGTGGAAGACGTTATGCATATGCTCCATTTCCGGAGGAAGTGCAACTTGATACGCCACCGGATTGATTTTCTCAATAATCTGATACGGTCCGACATATCTTGGTGCTAACTTGCCTTTGACTCCAAAACGAGTCTGGCCCTTCATTGGTGTCACTTTCACAAAAACGTGATCACCTACTTCATACTCTCTGTCTTGCCTTCTAACATCTGCATAACTTTTCTGTCTACTCTGTGCAGTTTTCAGTCTTTGCTGTATCAGCTTTATCTTTTCAGTCGTTTCATATACAATCTCGGGCCCAAGTAAAGGCCCATCTCCAACTTCTGCCCAGCAGATTGGAGATCTACACTTTCTGCCATACAATGCCTCGAAAGGCGCCATTCCAATACTCGAATGGTAGCTGTTGTTGTAGGCGAATTCAGCCAACGGCAAGTGACTTTCCCAGTTTCCTTGAAAATCAAGGACACACATTCTCAGTAGATCCTCTAGAGTTTGGATGGTCCTTTCTGACTGTCCATCTGTCTGAAGATGATAGGCACTACTCAACCTTAATTCAGTACCCAATGCAGTCTGTAGGCTTTGCCAGAACCTCGATGTAAACTTCGAATCCCTGTCAGATACAATAGATACAAGCATTCCATGCAATCTCACAATTTCGTCAATATAAATAACAGCCAATTTGTCCGCATTATAAATTGTCTTGACAGGTAAGAAGTGAGCAGATTTGGTCAGTCTATCAACAATGACCCAAATAGAGTCCATACCTTTCCTGGAGCGAGGTAATCCAACGATAAAATCCATCGTGATATGCTCCCATTTCCACTCTGGTATGGGCAAGGGTTGCAGTAATCCAGCAGGTCGTTGATGTTCAGCTTTGACTTGTTGGCAATGAAGACACTTGGACACAAAGTCGGCAATTTTTTCTTCATTCCTGGCCACCAGAAACTCTGTTTCAAATCTTGGTACATTTTCGTATTCCCCGGTGAATCGAAAACTTCGAACTGTGGCCTTCTTGCAGAACTCTTCTTTTCAATTCAGTGTCATTTGGGACACACAGTCTATCTTGAAATTTCAGTACATTAGTCTCAAATTTGAACCCCGGTCTCGGTTTTGAATCTCTCTCTTCGATGATTTTCTTCAAGTACTCATCCAGTTGTTGTTTCTCCTTAATCTCTTCAATTAATGCTGGTTGAGCAGAAATAGCAGCTAAGGTTCCACCTTGTTCCTTCAAAACAATTTCAATCTCAGACTTTTCAAGGTCACAAAGCAATTCTTTCTGCCCGGTGAGCAAACAGGCTAAGTTCCCAACTGACTTTCGGCTCAATGCATCGGCAACGGTGTTGGCTTTTCCCGGATGGTACAAAATCTGTAGGTCATAATCTTTGATCAGTTCTAGCCATCTCCGCTGTCTCATATTCAGTTCTTTCTGTGTGAAAAAGTATTTCAAACTCTTGTGGTCGGTATATACTTCACATGTTGCCCCATACAAATAGTGACGCCAAATTTTCAATGCAAAAACCACTGCGGCAAGTTCTAGATCATGGGTTGGGTAGTTCTTTTCATGCGGTCTCAACTGTCGGGAAGCATAAGCAATAACTCTCCCATTCTGCATTAAAACACATCCCAAACCCTTATGAGAAGCATCACTAAAAACAGTGTAACCATCCGTACCTGAAGGTAGAGTAAGGACCGGTGCAGTTACAAGTCGAGTTTTCAACTCTTGGAATGCTGATTCCCTTTGGTCAGTCCAGTCAAATGATATCCCCTTCTGTGTCAACTGAGTCAGTGGTAAGGCAATCTTGGAGAAATCTTTGACAAATCTTCTATAATATCCAGCCAATCCCAAAAAGCTTCGGACTTCGGTTACATTCGTTGGTCTAGGCCAGTTCACTACAGCTTCAATTTTCTGCGGATCAACAGAAATTCCATCTTTGCTAACAACATGCCCCAAAAACATAACATGATCAATCCAGAATTCACATTTAGACAGTTTAGCATACAATTTCTGTTCCCTTAAGGTCTGCAGGGCAAGTCTCAGATGGTGTTCATGTTCTTCAACAGTCTTAGAATAAATCAGTATGTCATCAATAAATACTACAATGAAATTATCAAGGTACGGTTTAAAAATTCTGTTCATAAGGTCCATAAATGCAGCAGGGGCATTCGTGACTCCGAACGGCATAACTAAAAATTCATAATGGCCATACCTCGTTCTAAAAGCAGTTTTATCAATGTCTTCCGGTCTAACTTTCAGTTGGTGATACCCCGATCTGAGGTCAATCTTGGAAAACACTTGTGCATCCTGTAACTGATCAAATAAATCATCAATACGTGGCAATGGGTATTTATTTTTCACAGTTACCTTGTTCAATTCACGGTAATCAATGCACAGTCTCAGTGAGCCATCTTTCTTCTTTACAAACAAAATAGGTGCACCCCACGGTGAAGCACTGGGTCTGATAAACTTCTTGTCTAACAGTTCTTGCAATTGTACTTTTAATTCTTTCAGTTCAGTTGGAGCCATTCTGTAAGGAGCTTTAGATATCGGTTGTGTACCCGGAACTACATCAACGGTGAATTCAATCTCCCTGTCAATCAAATCCCCTGGTAGATCATCTGGAAATACATCTGGGAATTCTCTAACTATAGGAATACAATTCACATTAGTTTTAACACTATCATCAGCCGACACAGTCAGTACAGAACACAGATATCCTTTACATCCCTTTCTAATCAGTTTAACAGCTTTCACAGAAGAAATCAGATATGGGGGAGGCACTACTCCGACCCCGTCAAACACAAATTCAGGTAAACCAGGTGGACGGAAAACAACTTGCTTGGTCACACAATCGATAGTAGCATGATATTTTTGTAACCAATCCATCCCCAATATCACATCAAAATGATCAATATTCAATGGCAGTAAATCAATAAACAGATGCATATCCCCAACAATAATCTCACAAGCAGGATACATATATGCACATGTCATGGATCCCCCAATAGGTGATGATACAGCTAACAAGTAATTCATAGGTTCTAAGGGTCTATTCAGTTTTCGTGAAAAAGCATGCGACACATAAGAATGTGTAGACCCCGAATCAATCAATACATATGCATTCTGAGTACAAATAGGGAGGATACCTGACACAACGGTCTCAGTATTCTGAACGTCTCCCGGTACTAGGGCAAATACTCGGCCCTGCCTCGTAGGCTCCTTCCCGGTAGCTTTGGGGTTAGGCTTCGGTGCTACATTTGCTGCTGCGCTTGGTGCAGCTTTACTACTAACTGGTGGAGCAGAAGGGCAGTCTTTAATTCTGTGGCCTACCTTACCACATCTGAAACAGGCTCCCGTTATGCTGTGACAAACTCCTTTGTGCTTGTTGCCACATGTAGAGCAGGGTGGAATGAATCCACTCCCTTGGCTGGGGCTAGTTGTTGACCCCGTATTCTGTTTCTTGTTTGCTGGGTTATGCTTGCCTTTCTTAAATTTGAAACCCTGCCTTTTTCCTTGCCACTCAGTTGTTGGTGTTTCAGACTGTTTCACTGCTGCAATATTTGACTCGGCCATCAATGCCCGGTCAAGAACGCCCACAAAAGTTGGCATTTTCAAAACATTTATCCGGTCCTGTATAGCAACACTAAGGCCGCCTTCAAACCTTCTGGCCTTCTTATAATCGGTGTCCACCATGTGCGGTGCATACCTAGCAAGTTCGGTAAACTTCTTTTCATACTCTGCAACTGACACTTTACCCTGTCTCAACTGTTCAAACTCAGTCACTTTTCTGTCCCTGATGCACTGGGGAAAATACTTTTCAAAGAAGGACTCCTTGAACTGAGCCCAAGTCACGACAGTATTTGCATCGCGGGTCAACATCCACCACCTTCTTGCTTCTTCCTGAAGGGTGAAGGTTGCTAACAATACTTTGTTTGCTTCGGAGCACGGAAAAACCTCAAACAACTTTTCAGTCTCAAGAACCCAAGCTTCAGCCTTTAACGGTTCAAGGCCTCCCTGAAAGGATG
Organism: Camellia japonica; assembly: GCA_030407325.1. Classification (NCBI taxonomy): domain Eukaryota; kingdom Viridiplantae; phylum Streptophyta; class Magnoliopsida; order Ericales; family Theaceae; genus Camellia; species Camellia japonica. The sequence continues at coordinate 5,428 of JAPPVO010001419.1, read as the reverse complement.
GCGGTTTCAACTTGCTGAACTTCTGGGTAAGAGCAATAATGTCCACCTCATTGGCATTCACATTCTGTACATTCTGTTCCGGTTGTACCGGAGGAGGAGGTGGGTGTAGACACCCCATTTTTGACCGTCCTCAAGACTTGGACGTCACCGTTGGAACATTCGGTGATTATCCATGTTTGTGTTCGTTTGGAGTTCCCGGAGTTCTCGGCTGCGCGCGCCGTGCCTCAGGACCTCCGGACTCGACCGTTTGTGTTTGGTTTTGCACCAAACACTTGTGTTTTGCCTTGGAAGGGGAGGGAATGCTTTGTGAGGCATCCCTACACACCACCGGCTGGGGCTAGAGGTCACCGGCTGGCTAGAGTTTCAATCGGCAATATATTGTGCCGGTCGGCACTATTTTGTGCCGGTCGGCACTCTTTTTGGCGAAATGACCACTTTGCCCTGCCGACTACTGTGCACTTGCTTTATGAGATATTTTCTCACAGCTGTAAAGTTCTTAGCTCCCCTCCATACACGTGTATGGAGGGATGAGCTCTTGGTTTGCTTAGTTGCTAAGCATTCCTTGCCTATAAGAGGAGAACTCTTCCTCTTGGCTCAAGGTTAGCCTTTGGAGAGCAAAACCAGAGCTTAGATACAGATATCTCTGATATACATCCATACATATATATATCTCCCTCTCTCTCCTCTTGTGTGTGTTGTTTTTAGGCCAAAAAGTGTAGTTTTACCTCATTTTTGCTCCTTTACACACACCATTACACCTTAGCTCGAGTTTGAGAGACTTAGGAGGTTGTTTGTGTTGGTTTTGGACTGGTTTTGAGCATTGGAGAGTGGTTGCAACCTCTGTTTTTCAAGGGATCATCAAGGGTAAGAATCTTGCTTTATATTCCCCATTTTTGCAACCTCTTTCTACCCTCTTTACTTTGTGTTTTTGAGTTTGTGTTTAAGATAAAAAAGTCTTGTTTTTACTTGATCTTGAACCTTCATTAAGGCCTTTTCTTGGTTTGAGCAAAGGTCCATCTTATTAGACCTTGTATGGCCATTTTTGGAGCCTTTGCTTAAGCCCTTGTTTGCTTGGTATTCTTGGCCTTCTCACCACTGAAAACCAGTGGGTTTTCAGTGGTGAGGGAGTTATTTTCAAGCCTCATTTAAGGGAGAGACACCCCTCTCCCCTTGGTCCTTTGCATGCCTTTGTCTTAGGCTCATAGCATAACATGTATGCATGCTTGTTTTAGCTTCATTTCAGAGCTTTATTATGTTTTTAGGTCATGTTTGATCTCTGTTTTTAGTTGATTTCGTGGCCTCTTGTATGCCTCTTATGTTTGTTTTGAAGTGCTCTCTTATGCCTAGAAGTATGTCATGCCTTTGAGCCATGTTTCTTTGCATGTTCTAGCTTGATCTCATGAAGATATTAGTATCTATTTGTCATAAAAAAGGGCTGTGAGCCACTGTTCTTGACATTTTTGGTATGCTTAGTGTGTGTATTTTGCATGTTTGGCTTGTAATCTTTGCTTGTATGGAGCTCTAACATGTTTAGCTTGCATCATCCTCATGATTTGGCATCATTGTAGGTGGTATTTCAGTCCCCATTCCATGTTCAAATATCTCCATTTTATCATCTTATCCATGTTTTGACTTGTTGGTCTTTTATGTCTTCAAGAGAGCATTGTGCATGCTTCCATGTTTAATACATTTTGGGGGGTGCCATGGGGGGATTTGGGTGCCATTTTGCATGATAAAAATCTGTTTTGGTTGCCTAACATGTGCCATGTTTAGTCTTGTTAAGTGGTGGTTCAATGCCCCACTTTGTGCCTTGGCCTTAGGCCTTATGGCTTGCATGCTTGTGTAGCATCTTGCTCTTGTTTTGAGGCATGTTTTGCCACTGATTTAGGAGAGTTTGAGGACTGCCCCCTATGGCTTAAGTCCATTATTGCATGCTTATGTTTCGGTTGTTGTATGTTTGATTAATGAGGCCTTGAGTGTATGCTAGTTCCATGCTTAATTGGTCCATGTTGCATGGCATTTGTACCTTGCATACTTTAGCTCTTTGCATGCTTAACATGATAGGTTGCATTGCATTTGAGCCATTTTTGTATACTTGCATTTCATGGTTTGGCTTGGGGATTGTCAAGCCAAGCATGAGGATCGAGAGAAGTTCACACTTTGAGTGGTGAAACTTGTCTCCATCCTCAAGTCACCAAGACCTTTGACCAACACATGATAAGGTTTTGGATTTCATCTTTTGTGTTGCATGCATTTTACACCAAAGTTGCAATCTTGGTTCCTTAGGCCATCATGCATCAAACGCATAATTGATGGCCCAAGAACCAAGGGCCATGTCTCCTTGAGTCCCCAAACATGATAGGAGGCATTGGCCATGCTTACATATGCCCAAAAAACCATGCCTTGCATTGCTGTCTGCTGCTGCTGTCAAAATCTGTCCTCTGCAGGAACTTTGTGCCGACCGGCCGTGTATAGTGCCGACCGGCACTGTATTTGTGCCGATAAACACCACAAGCAGCCGATGGTCAAATGAAGCATCCGGTGATCTATCCCCTCAGCCGGTGGTGTTCAGCAGTATGCAAGGAAGGTGTTCTAGAATGTTGAGAATTTTTGGAGAGGCAGAGCAGTAAAAACAGAGGCAGCAGTGTTAGGGTACGGCTTTTCCGGGCAAGACGGATCGAGCACGCATCATTCGCGCATCCCAAGGCAGGGCTGAGGCCCCATTGCATTTATTTTGCTTTAATTTTAGTAATTAGAATTTGTAATAATTAATTCATTTATTCGTTGGACTGTATTATTATTTTGGTCCCTCCGAGCGAGGGCGAAGTTGTAATAAGTGTGTGTGAGTGGGTGTATGTCTCCCAACCCCCATTTCTTTCTATCCCTTTTATTTACCCGCTTTCGATGGTAGATTAGGGCATACTTATTTTAGCATACCTTATGCAATGCATGCGTGCATTCATGCATTTGTTTACACGCATCGGGCTCGGCACATCATGCAAACTGCATTGTATTTCAATTCCAAAATTGAATACGTGATAGTTGTTGCATTTCATGTGCCATGCTTAGGGTAGCCGAGCCAGTCTAGATTACATCCCTGTATGCGATGCATTAGCCACTTAACATGAACTAGGTCATGCATGTTTGCTAACCGGGTTATTGTTTTGGCGCGGAGTACGATGTAAGTATTTATGCTTTAGCATATCGCATGCGTGTGAATGTTGCCATGACAGTATGCTTGCCATGCGGCTAAATGCTTATGTGATATTACTGTTTGAATGCCTGTGGGTGGAGGTTGGATTGCGTGAGTTGGAAAACTCATTGAAATCCGTATTTTAGCCTACTTGCGAGTAGCAAAAAAAACCAACACGTTTTTCGAGACAAAACGGATATGCAATGTTTATTTCCAAGTTAGGCAATCTAGTCTATACTTTTGTGTTGTGCGCATCACATAGTAATTCTAGGTTAATAACCGGAATAAGAATGCATAAAGTTTTCAAAAACGGATATCACAGTTAGTAGAGGCCGGTCTTCGGACCGGGCGAAAGGGGGTGCTCATAGCTGACCTTCCCCGATCGTACCCAAGCTCCCGAGCCAAGTCACTTTGGTGATGACGGACAAGTGGCCTTCGGCGCCGAGTCAGAGTTTCCTAAATTTCCCAAAAATAAAATATTTAGGTGGCGACTCTATAATCTGGCAAAACAGTCCATGTTTGGCACTACTTTTCAAAAATCTGTTTTTCTTCAAAACGATTTGCCAGAGTTGGACTCTTTGGTTCAGATTAAGAACCGCAACACAAAAGGGAGTCCGAACTGTAGCCGAGGTCCCCCGCGGACGTGTTACAGTTTCTGGCGACTCTGCTGGGGAGTTAGAGAGCTTGACTCGAACTCGTGATATCCTGTTTTGACTACACTTATGTGTTTCTTTGCATTGCATTTGCATTGGTGCGCCTAGGACACCGTGTTGGCCATCTGCTATTCCTGAGCGGTTTGCTGGAGGCTTGTCTTGTCAAGGCATGACCATAAGGCTGACCGGTTGCGGGCTCTGCCAGTATGGGAACACAAACTCCGGTTTTACCGGGGCACCCTTTTTGACCATTCGACCTAGTGCATATTCGGAATCCGTAGTGACCATTCCAAACTAGGACAGGTTGCTTACCCGATATAGGTTGTTTGAAACCGCTGCGTGCGTAGTGAAACCCTAGCTCCTGACAAAATAGGACAGGGAAACCCTACCCCAACATAGGGGTGTATTGGCTCTCTTTTACGTGTTATGTGTTTTTAGAGTGTGTCTCTACAGGAAGATATGCGTATCAGTTTGCAAGACTAGGCATCAGGCCTAAGGGCATCAACAGCAGTGTTGTTGGAAATCAGTTATCTGTGGGTATCCGATTCAGATCTTGGGGCAGAGATTCAGAAACAGTGATCAGTGTTTGAGAGACAATGTGCCCGGGCTTTTGCTATATATTATAAATCCCAAACCGTGTGTTGTGTGTTTATTTATTTTACGCCGTTATGCTGTCCGATTGTCCGTTTATTTACACGCTTTATTTATCTTTTACTAGGTAGTTGAGCACGATTGCTTCTGACCCAGTAGATACTCCCCAAGCACTCTGGACTAGAGGTCGCCGACTCCATCGATCTGAGGATCTGATAGACGGACAACCAGTGTATTACTCACTACCCCCGGTTACTAAACGGAGGACAGTCAGGCAAAAAGCACTAGTTCAGCATTCAGTACAAAGGGCTTTGTCTACCCCACCTGTGTACAGTAGGGATCAGGACTCCGCTCCTCCCACAGAAAGAGAATATACACCGATAACTCAGTCAGAGCAAGGCAGTATGGCTAGTTTAGAAGAGATGGTGCGCCACCTTCAGGAAAGCATGAAAGCAATGCAGCAGGATGCCGTCCGTCAGGCAGATTTCGCCAGGCAACAGGCCACAGTTGTGAGGGAACAGGCAGAGACGATTGCCAGGCTAGAGCAGCAGACCGGAGCGTCTGCTTCGCATCCAGTTCCTCTCCCGCCAGGAGTTCCTAACGTCGGGGAGACAGCCAATGTTCAAACTGATACAGAACTGCCCACAAGACCACCCCCACCTCCAACCCTACCTCAGATCCAACCTCAGCTATCAAAAACACCTACCAACCTACCGGACTCTCCCTTTGAGTTCGAGACAGATCCTACCGCACTGAAGTTGAGCAAGCTTGAAAAGCTGTTCAAGAGATCACAGGGGGTCAAGACTATCCCTGATATTGAAGATGGTTACACCGATGCAGCCGTGACGCTGCCCGACAGATTCAAAATGCCTCATATTGATTGGTTTGACGGGTCCGGGGACCCCATGGTGCACTTGAGATTGTTTTCAGATGTCCTAAGGCCAATGGGCCTCAGTAGGCTTCAGAAGTTGTCTTTGTTTGGCCGGACCCT
>JAPPVO010001418.1:0-35282 GCA_030407325.1 Camellia japonica | reverse complement strand
TTGAAACATAAATTTTCATGCATTAGCAAATTTGGTCAAATGATGATAATATTCTAAAGATGGATTTTCCCAACATTTGCAACGGGATCCTTTGTGTTTATTTTATGTGAAAGGGATGTTAAGAAATCCCAGAGATAATGCATTTCCTGAATTGACACAAGCTTAGATACATAATATGAATATCTGAACTTCAAAATCTGCAAGAAAAATATAAGAAATTTTATGCTATGTTTAGATTTTTTATTTGAGTATGGATTTGTGGAAGATCCAAAAAAAGGGAAAAAAAGGGCCTTTTTTTTTTTTAACAACTAGTTAAAGTCCAGATTCAGCAGTTAGACGTTTCAACACTAGCAACTTGGAAAAAAGTAGGTGAAAATTTCATATGTAAATAATAGTTATAACACCCAAGACCCATAAAAAAATGATAATCAACATTTCAAAAGGGGTATTTTTATTCCAATCGGAAACTCATGCATCGACTTTATTCCTTTAGTTGTGTAATATCCATTTCTAGATCCAATAGCTGTCGTAGTGAAATTGCACGAAAAGGTGTAGCTAAAGTTTTCTTGCAAACAAGCAACTCTTGAGATACGCATAGCATTGTTGGACGAGATCTTGGCTCAGAACGCACACATGCAAGTGCCACAATAGCAACTAGAACAATGTTCCTTACAACCACTGGATTAGTTGGATGCGGAATGCGTGAGTCTAAGACATCAGTTAGCATTAAGTTTTGTGTAGACGGTGATGCTAATGATGAGAGGAGTTCTCCCGGATGCCTTCCCATGATTGTTTCTAGTGCTACTACCCCAAAGCTATAAACATCACACTTTTCAGTCACAACCATTGTGTAGGCAAATTCTGCACAAACAAAAAAATTAATGAAAGAAACTCTATATTTTCACTTCCTATTTTAAAGCAAGTTAATGACAAATAATTATGTGAAATATTTATCTATCATTGACTTAGGATAAAAAAATTGGTAGCCACTAAATATGTATGTCACTAATATTATTTTTTTTTAAATTAGACCAATTTTTTTTCCGCTTGTTATTGAAAAAATAAATATGTATAAAGGAAAAATATTGTTGTTACCGAAAGTTTGCAGGAAAATAAAATAAAATTTTATTTGAAAAACAATTTTTCAAAGAAACACCACTTGATCACACAATCTAAAATACCTCAATCCAAGCGTGTTCCTGATAATACCAAGCGATCCAAGTGTCTTGCTTCCAAAGTGATTTACCTTGCACCCTCTTGAATTTATTTTTATATATATTTTTCTACAAACCTTAAAAATTTTGATAGCCAATTTTTGTATCAATACATCTAATATATATACACAACACATGATAGAGTTTGCATGTAGGTGGGATCCTTAGGATCTCTATCTTTTAGTTGTGGGATAAAATAAAAGATGTATCTTTTATCTTAAATATACAGGATACAACTTATCCAATTTTTCATTAATTATCTTTTAAATAGATAATATGGAACTTCCACTAATTGCAATAATGTCCATCAACACATTACAATTAAACCCCTAAAAGTAGAGAATTACAAGTGAGACCCTTTTTTACAATTAGTCACAAACTTCCTTCCGCCAAATTATATTCCACATGAGCTATTAGGTATGAACAAATTTTATCACTATCAAAAACCCTAACTCATATAACCGAATTCTAAAATTTTCCTTCTTCTAATTGGACCCCAAAAGCATTTTTCAAAAATAGTACTTTTGTAATTATACATGTATAAAATATTTTTATGAAAAAGTTACTAGCCGGTTTTGTTTTGGTCCAACGTTAATAGGAAAAATTGCTTGAATATACTTTCTCACTTTGAGAATGGTGGATTCCATGTTAAGCACCTATATAAATCAATTACCACTCACATAACCCAACATATGTGTGTATAACATTTTGGTTCGGCATCACCGATTGACAATATCAAAGTTAAATGAATAGTTAATTAATTTATACAAGACTCTCAGGTCAAAGGAAAATAAGTGCATTGTAATAGAACTACAATTTAAATTGACAATGATCATTCCATAGGTGTTCTCAAAACCGATCATGTTCAGTGCATGTACTTATTGCATAACACTCACCTATTTGCCTAAGTTCACTACCTTAATGATGGAGTTAATCATTCTATCATATAGCAGCAAAACAGATGTAGGCATAGTAGTGCAACGCCCAATCAATACCCATAGCCTAGAACATTAATTGAGTCCACAAGGCACCGAAAAATCATAACTCCAAGCTTTTGGTTCATTAACCATTAGTATGTTTTTCTACAATGTTACCCAAATGATCTTATGTTCACATCATATGTAACATTAAATATAACATTACCCAGAATAATAATATACAAAGTGCAAAATAAAATACCAATAAATTTATTTAATCAGTTAATAAAGTCAACAAATTGATTTTTGAGGGCACAAATGCTAACAGTTACCTGGGGCAATATATCCGTAAGTGCCTGCAATTATGGTTTGATTCGATGAATCGGGATATAACAATCTAGCAGTGCCAAAGTCGCCAATGAAAGCCTCCATTTCAGAGTTCAACAAAATGTTGTTCGTCGATATGTCTCGATGAACAATAGGTGGGGTGCAATCATGATGCAGGTAGGACAGAGCATGTGCTATTGATTTAAGATGTTTACCCTCTGAGTCCATCCTAATTCAACAGCTTCGACCTCAATTCTCAGGGCACAAAACAAGCTTCCCCTTTCCATGTACTCATACACCAAAAACATGCATCTATTGTGAAAACAGAACCCATAAAGCTTCACTATGTTGCGGTGCCGAATATTAGTTAACATTTGCACCTCATTTCTAAAACTCTTGTCAAAAGCAGGCTCCTCTGCTTCGAAACGATGGAGCTTCTTCAAGGCAACTACTTTGCCATTTGGCAATTGAGCTCTATACACGCTGCCATAACCGCCAGTTCCAATGCAGTATTTGATGTCAAAGTCGTTTGTTGCTTGGATGATATCTTCATATGCAATTCTTCCATCATAATTCCATATCGAGCAAATATCCCCATTTTTCATTGCTCTTGCCTTAGTTTCTTTTTTATGGGTCTTGCGACAAAGAAAACACCCAAATGCAAGTAGACCAAGAAAACTGTGACGAGGAGAGAAATGAGGAGAGAAAGCATCATTATTCTTTTCTTGGAAGAATTTATGGCTTTACAGCATGTGGTGTCGTTAATTGCTTGTGATGGGCATGGACAATCATATCCATGTTGTGGGATTTGACCATTGAGGGGATTGTATGACAAGTCAAGACCTTTTATGGAGTAAAGACTGCGTGGGACTTCGCCAAAGAGATCATTGTGGGAGAGATTTAAGCACTGTAATTGTGACAAATATGCAAATCCGATTGGTATTGTTCCATTCAAATAATTGTCATTCAATCTTAAGTACTCCAAATCTTTAAGCTGTTCTAGCTCCTTTGGGATAGGCCCGTTAAGAAAATTATGAGATAAGTCCAGATACTGAAAGCTGCTTGGAACTTTGATTGGTGGTACTTGGCCTAAAAGTTGGTTTGATGACAAATCGAGATGTCTGAGGTTGGATAAAAACCCAAGTTCTGCGGGTATGGTGTCATTAACTTGATTTGAAGATGCATCAAAAAAGTTCAAGTTAATCAACTTACCTATTGAAGATGGGATCTTACCTGTAAGGAGGTTATGGCTAAGGTTCAATTGTGCCAATTGCATCAAATCTCCCATTTCTGGAGGGATGGAACCATTAAATCGATTTGAAGAAAGATGTAGATTGGTCAAATTGGTCAAATGACCAATAGATGAAGGGATTGGACCACTAAGAATGTTATTGTCCATAAACATACAAATCAAGTTCTTTAGCTTTCTTATTTCTTGAGGGATGAAACCGTTGAGTCGATTTGAAGAGAGAGAGAGATAGGTTAGATTAGTCAATTGACCAATAGATGAAGGTATCGGACCATAAAGGTTATTATCACTTATATCCATATTAACCAAGGTCTTTAGCATTCCTATTTCTTGAGGGATGAAACCGTTGAGTCGATTTGAAGAAAGATAGAGATATCTCAGATTGGTCAACTGACCAATAGATGAAGGGATTGGACCACTAAGAATGTTATCTTCCATAGACATATAAACCAAGTTCTTTTGCTTCCTATTTCTTGAGGGATGGAACCGTTGAGTCGATTTGAAGAAAATAGAGATATGTCAGATTGGTCAGTTGGCCAATAGATGAAGGGATTGGACCACTAAGAATGTTATCTTTCATAGACATATAAACCAAGTTCTTTAGCATTCCTATTTCTTGAGGGATGGAACCGTTGAGTTGATTTGAAAAAAGATGGAGATAGGTTAGATTAGTTAATTGAACAATAGATGAAGGGATTGGACCACTAAGGATGTTTTCATACATTTCATATAAGCCAAGTTCCTTAGCATTCCTATTTCTTGAGGGATGGAACCGTTGAGTCGATTTAAAGAAAGATCGAGATCGATCAGATTAGTTAAATGACCAATAGATGAATGGATTGGACCAGTGATATTAGTATAATATATGTAAAGTCGTACTAGTTGGGTGAGGTTTCGCAGGGCAAGAGGTAGCAAACCTTCAAGATTTTTGTTGCTTGAGAGGTCAAGATAGGTGAGCTTTGACAGAGTACCAATTTCCTGTGGGATGCTTCCAGTTAAGTTACAGAAGCTGAGATCGAGAACTTCAAGGTTTGGGAAGGAAGTCCAATCCATGTTTTCAAGCTTTCGGTGGGGGAAGAATAAGAAGAGTAAGAATAAGAAGAATAAGAAGAAAGGACAATCGAATGACACTTCCTGCCTCATTACATGTGATGCCTTCCAAGTGACAATGATTTGCAGAAGAAAAGTTTCCCCACCAACCGCTATTGAGTAGAGCTTTGGCCTCTAACGATGATAATGATGATGAATTCACAGTTGCTGACACTAAGAAAATATTAGTAGCCGCAATGCACAGTGCTACGAGCAGAGCAGAATAAAAAGAAGAAGAGATAGGTTATTTTTACTCATAATTGATGTATGTATGGGACTTTGTAGCTCTAAAATAATGGGAGCATGTATGCAATACAATGCATACTCAGATCAGAGCTGTGGCAGGCTTTTTAAAAGTATTGATGTCAGACTCACGATATTGACCCAGGCACAGGGAGTCAGTGAAGCCAGAGAGTCTTTGTAACTATTTCAGTCTTCCTCTCTAGGTGTTGTTGTGGCGAAAATTATACCAACTTTCCTTCTAGCTTCCTGAATGTCGAAATCATGATCCATGACTTGAGAGAGCCATTGAATGAATTAGGGACATATCAAACAGTCCACATTCATTTAACCTTGCTTGGGCACAGCTTTTGATTTTTCACAAAAAAGTGAGAAATGTGCATAACGTGTTATTGATAACTCTCTCAACTTTGATTGTTAAATGGGTTAGAAAAAATTAAAAGCAAAAGCAAGGTTGTACACACCACATAAGATGACAGATACAGTACTAGTTTGAGAGGAAAATGTTATAGGAAAAAGCTGTTTCAAGTATGGTATAATGTTTTCTGTACCAAAAAAAAAAAAAAAGTATGGTATAATGTTTCCGAGCCATTTCCATTGCGTAACTCAATTATTATCAAATGTAGACACTTTTTAGCTCATAAATTATATTATTTTTCAAACTCAATGAGTTAGTAATTAATTAGAATATCTAAGGTAATTCTCTCTCATATATTTTTTAAGGGAGACTTATTTATAAGTCCTTTTTCAGAACCTTATGCTAGGCTAAGTCCTGTGTAATTTCTTATAGAGTCTCAAGTCCTATTTTCATAAGAATGTATTCTACAAGATCCTAATCTTTTTACCCCTAATCTTTTTCAGAATTCCTCCCTCTCAATATTTGATGCTTCACCGTCAAAATGCTCTTCCGTTGCAATATCCTCGCTTTAGTCGGCGGTGCTCACGATCCTCAGTACCCTCTCAATAAGGTCATGATTTGGGATTATGGAAATCACTCAAGTCTTCGAGGGCAGCTTGATCAGGGCTATCAGGAGACTGGAAGAAGTTCTTCAGCAGCTAATACAAGCAGCAAAATCCATTGGAGAAACTGAGCTCGAAGCAAAATTTGAGGACGCTGTTTCCAAGATTAAGAGAGACATTGTCTTTGCTGCATCTCTTTACTTGTAATTTAGAGAGTAAAGAATTTTCATTTTTTCGACACTCTACACTCCTTATGGAAGCATTTGCGTCCAATCTACTTGTAGATGCTCATGGAAAGAGTTGCAAATGGAGAGAGAGTTGATCACAGAGACATTCACATTTTGAAGATGTTTCCACACACATTTTGATAAGAAGAGGCCTACTAAAATGAGGATGTCCTTGAAAGTGTCCCAGTCTTGACACATGGTCAAGCTCAATGTCAGCCTCTTTAAATGCCTATGTTTTCTTTGATTTTCTATATAAAAAATTTCCACCTTTGTAGAGGACATGTATCATCACTCTATCTAGTGACATGCACACATTTGTATAAGTGCAGTTGCACTAGGAGTAAGACTTACACTGGAAACGTTCTAGCAATCTCCATGCATGTGGCTCAACCGTGACAGATTAAAATGCAAGCATAATAGTAAACAGCCTTCATTTAGGAGTGAGTTCTCTTCTATAAAATAAAAATAAAAATTAAACAAAGACACAAGCCAAGAACATCTGAAGTTCGAGTCTGTTAAGTTCAAAACAATCTATAAAGCCACACACAAGAGTGGCCTTATGATCCTCTCAGAACTTTCTAACCAACCCATGGATCATACTGCACCAAAAGGCAAAACCCATCAACCTCTTAACCTATTTGGAAAACGAACCAATATTAACTTCTGTTGGAAATAATGGTTTTTATAGGCTTATTTTGGGCCAAATTTGAGTCCAAATTTGAGTGGGGCCCACACATCTTTTGGGATGGGTCCAAAGAGGTGACGTGTTCCTTGCCACATGGCAAGTCACATGGTACAAATGGTTCGTCAAAACCATTTATGAGTGAATGGAAAGTTGATTTATGAGTGAATGGAAAGTTGACGTCGTTTTCGGGTTCGTGAAATGGACAATTAAAAAATAAAATGTGGGTTTCCTTGAAATGGCATGTCCCACATTGAAACTTTAAGAGAGCTTGTATGCGTTTATAAGCTCTAGGTTGACAAGCTTGGTTTGGGCCCCAAGGGGCACCCCAAGTTTGTAGAAGGGAGGAGTTATGGACAAAGTGAGCCTTGGCTCAAACCACCACAAGCGCGCTGCCGCCGCCCATCTGGGTCGGGTGTGGGTTATGGGTCAGTTCTAATATTATTTTTTAGACAAAATTTATTTGAATTTTTTCCAAAAATTCTTGTGGGAAATTAATTCAAATTTTGCGCCATATTTGAATTTAATTTTCTTGTCCAAATGTTACCTCATCCAATTTAATTTCCAACAGATTAAGACTGGCCTTAACAGTTTGAAAACTGCCCAGTAGTTTCGGACAGGTAGAAAACTGCCAGCAGTTATCTATTCAACAGATTTGAAACTGCCCAGCAGTTATCTGTTCGAAAACTGTTTGCACATGTTCTAGTTTGAAAACAGATCTGTTCATTCCTTTTGAACCTATTCAGACAGATCTAAAGGTCACCTATTTTGCCTATAAATGCCACATCATTTCCAGCAGTTTATTTTTATTTTTTAATTCCAGAAATTCTCTTGTTGCTTTGAATTTTTGCTCTATTTGCATTATTCTACATACTAGTTTTATAGGAAAAAATTTAGAGAGTATAGAACACAGGTTTTGTTCGCCGTACAGATTGTTTGAAGTGCTACTACAATTTGTGTAAAAATCATTGTATCCTAGGAGATAGATGCCATTTATTTGTAAGTACCGAAGCGAGGCGAAACTGTCTTAGGGACAGAGTGTCACACACTTGACTTGGTCTAATTTTGTACTTATTCATTTCAGTAAAATAAATTCTATAAGTAATTTATTTTTATTTGTTTGATTTGTTTCAAGTTATTTACTTTACACAGAAGATTGTTCGGAATTTTTCATTTTTTTCCTTTGCTTCTTTTCTTCTTACAGAAATTATTTTATGTGGTTTTACAAATAATAGTTTGGTTGGAAAATACAAATAGTTGTAATATAATATTTGACAAATAGTAGTAATATACTGTTTATTTTCTTTGACACTAGTAGTAATATACTGGTGTCATTAACAATTCAGAATATTTATTTGTGAAGCTGGTCAGAAATTAATTTTGGTTTTCAGAAATAATTTCTGAATTTTTATTAATTAAAATTTTGTTTTTTGTGTTTTAATTTTTAAAGTATTATAGAAATATTTTTCTGTGTGAAATTAATTTGTTTAAATAAATTTTTTATTTTCAAATTAATTAAAAATAAAAGTTACAATTCTTGTTTTTTATGTTTATTTTTTACAGAATTAAATTCTGTGTTTATGGTTTAATTTTCTGTGTAGTATAAAATTCTAATTATAATTTTGTTTTATAATTTAGAATTAATGGCTACAGAATCTAATACTCAAACAAGTATTGGTGTGGTGACTGATAACTCCGTAATGAAATATTATATGAGTTAAAATATTTCATGGGTGAAAGATACTTTAGTAATTGTCGACGTAGTCAACAATACTGGATAAGACAAATAAGATGTAAATGTCATTATACAGTGATATTTTTATTCCATGCTGAGATTAGAATTAAGAGTTGCAGTAAACCAAAAAGATTATGCATGGCTAAAGAAATGTTATTTGAAAGTGTTGTGGCCACAATCGATGTTAGCCATTTTCCCTTTGTACTGCAAAAGAAAGTTATGAAGTCTAATTGTATTTTAGACAAATTAGTATTGTGATTATATTCACAAAGCAATTTACATCTTGTTATTTAGTTCAAGCATGCCAATTAATATATTCTGGTTTACCTCAGAATTGTGGGGGTGTATTAATATTTTGTGTAATTATACATCAACAAGAGAAATTAAGTTTCCTTAGAATGCTTCAAATGTGGGGGTGCTTGGAGGTTTTTACCAAAGTAACGGTTCCGATAGTAGGTCCACAAAGAATCTCAATTCTTTTTATAGAATAAAGTTGGAGTAGAAGCAAAAATGGTTTCATTAACTCCTAAGAAACACCTCTATGCTTATTATTTGAAAATGGGAGTGACATAGAGTAACGGTAAGTCTTGATGTAATCAAAGACTTAATACCGTAGGACATTTGCTTTCAGTTGTGAATATTGTCTAAGGAAAATATAGTGGATTCAAGAACTACTCAATGATATACAACTGAGAAGGTCAAACGAAAAAATAGTAGCCGCTAAACAAAAAGTTTGACCAGAGAGCAAATGAGGGAAAGTTCATCGAGGGAAATGTGATTAAAACCTATTACATCAGAGTCATCATAATGGTAACCCTACTTAGATGACTGGAGATCCCAAGAACTAAAGGAGTCTATCTTCTATCCATTCCTATGATGAGAGTAATATCTGCAACATGTGTTGTATGTAGGGGACTTAAGGTAAGTTATGCTTTTAATGATCACTTATATCTTGAAAAACCTAGAGGGGTATCTTTCAAGAGGAGTATTTAAGAGACTCAAAAAAGGATCACCTATATGAGGGTGAACTAAGCCGGTTCTATGAGATTTGTGAAGGGCTACAATTCTCTAGAGCACTCATGAAAGACCAAGTTGTTCAAGGCCAAAATGAACACAATAGTGAAAACTAAACTATGTCTGGGAATATACTGTATAAGTTCTAATGTCTTGGTTTACACAAACGGCTGAATAGTTCAAGACATCGTGTTCACTGGTTTGCTAGTAAATCCGATAGTGTCTCACAAGGGAAGGTTCAAAGCCAAAAGCTACCTATTCTTTGCAGAATATTTTCAATTTCTGTACTCTTTGTAATTAAATCATGTTGTTGCATTTTCTCTCCGTCAAATTCCATTCATGTGGGGGATTGTTGGAAATAATGGTTTTTTATAAGCTTATTTTGGGCCAACTTTGAGCCCAAATTTGAGTGGGGCCCACACGTCTTTTGGGGTGGGTCCAAAGAGGTGACATGTTTCTTGTCGCATGGCAAGTCACACGGTGCAAACGGTTCGTCAAAACCATTTATGAGTGAGTGGGAAGTTAACGTCGTTTTCGAATTCGTAGAATGGACAATTAAAGAATAAAATGTGGGTTTCCTTGAAATGGCATGTCCCACAGTGAAACTTTAAGAGAGTTTGTATGCGTTTATAAGCTCTAGGTTGACAAGCTTGGGTTGGGTCCCAAGGGGCCCCCCAAGTGAGCCTTGGCTTAAACCACCACACACGCGCCGCCGCCTTTGGACAATTTATTTGAATTTTTTTCCAAAAATTCTTGTGAGAAATTAATTCAAATTTTGCACCAAATTTGAATTTAATTTTCTGTCCAAATGTTACCTCCTCCAGTCCAATTTCCAACAGATTAAAACTAGCCTTAACAGTTTGAGAACTGCCCAACAGTTTTGGACAGGTAGAAAACTGCTAGCAATTATCTGTTCCAACAGATTTGAAACTGCCCAACAGTTATCTGTTCAAAACTATTTACTACTATTCCAATTTGAAAACAGATATGTTCATCCCTTTTGTACCTGTTCGGATAGATCTAAAGGTCACCTATTTTGCCTATAAATACCACATCATTTCCAGTAGTTTATTTTTTTCCCCATAAATTCTCTTGTTGCTTTGATTTTTGTTCTCTTTGCATTATTCTACATACTAGTTTTATAGGGAAAAAATTCAAAGAGTAGAACATAGGTGTTGTTCGCCGTACAGATTGTTTGGAGTGCTACTACAATTTATGTAAAAATCATTGTATCCTGAGAGATAGATGCCATTTATCCATAAACACCGAAGCAGGGTGAATCTATCTTAAGAACAGAGTGTCACACACTCGACTTGGTCTAATTTTGTACTTATTCATTTCGGTAAAATAAATTCTGTAAATAATTTATTTTTATTTTTTTGATTTGTTTCAAGTTATTTACTTTACACAGAAAATTGTTCCAACAACTTCAAGACCCAATTCTGCAATTATCCATTGCTCAAACTGATTCCATTCATGACATATGAAAAAGGAAGGGAGATGGGGAAAAATACATTGTGTATATTAAGCTAACGGATGGATAAAAGGCATCAGTTTGGGCTTCAAGGAAAATTCGAATCTTCCCAAAAATAAATTATATAAATTAACTCATCATAATGAAATTTTTGCATATTAGAAGGCATTTTGATGGATAAAAGCCCCTAATTAATTTAGCAAGGATTATTTCCAATCCAAGAAAATAAACAACAAGGTACTGTTTACATTGGAAATTCAAACAGTTCATTTCTTCAAACAAATTATTCATATAAAATTTAATTGAGTGAACATTCAAAGAAATATAAATATATTTTCAAAATAAAACTTGCTATCTATTTTACATATATGACTGACCTCTTGTGAAATGTTCCGGACATGGTAACAACAGCAGCAGGATGGCTATCAAGCATGGTTGACCAGACAAGCTTCCCGATGGCACGTTCAAGGGCAACAACCAAAGCTGGCCCATATATCCCGGCAATGAGGAGATCACAGGGCACAGTCGGAGCCGACACCGTGGTGGTGCCATTGCCAGGGTGCATAGTTGCATTAAGGCCAGTTAGCTTTTGGAGGTCCTTTTTCCACAAGACTGAACTATTGGCGATTTTAACAGCATAGATGAACCCATCCGATCTAGCAGAATACATAGCGCCGTTAAAAAATGCAGGTCTTGCATATATGTCTTTCCTCCCTGATTTGAATTTCGACTCAAGACTAGGGTTTGAAACAGTTGATGGGCAAATATACCGTTATGTATATAACCACCATGATTCAACCAACCTCCTGAACCTGCATGGTCTCTCCTTTTATGCCACTGCAAAGACAAAACATGCTGGTTAAAAAAAAAAAAAAAAACAAACAGAGAAAGAGACTAACATGTGAATCTGCACTAGCAGTGACACCGTGTAGACAAAAGACGCATAGGAACAGCACCAAAAGATTGTTGTAAGTTTGGGTTGGTGCCATGGGAGTGGAAGCCCTGATATTGAAATACACCCTTTATGTTGTCTATATATTGTCAACAAGTCTACGGAGACATAATTGACAGAACAGACCACATAACCACCAAAATAAAATACTAAGTGAAGCAAGATTGAATCTATTTCCTTATAGCGAACCCCATAATCAAGGCTGACTTTTGCTTTATAGAAGTATGGTCAGAATTGTGTTTTTTTGGCTGATTCAGTGGTTGGTCCTATATTGGTAGACTTATTGATATTATCACTTCTATAATAATGATCTAGAGTCAAATGTTGCATACTCACAAAATATAAATGTTTTTTGGTCCTATAAATGTTGCATACTCACAAAATATCTCAGCAAATACTCAAAATTTAAAACGCACTGATCACATATTTATTTCACATGACTACAAATTATAATGGGTTAAACACACTAATATTTATTTTGAGTATTTATTTTGCGTGCAGATCCCACAAGTTTTGATTTTTGTGTTTATTTTGGGTTTTGTAAAAATTTGAAGGAGGGTGGGGGTGGTGGAAGGTGTGAGAGGGGTGGGCAGTGGAGGAGTGTGGAAGAGGAGTGGACGTCTTGGTTGGGGGATTTGGTGGCGGTGGAAGGTGGATATTGACGGAGATAACAGTTCGGTTAAGGGATGAAGCAGATGATAGGTGTAACCTATAGAGTAACTGTTTTTGATGTTGAAGAGTAGTTAGGTAATTTTATATTTTCTATTAATAGACAAATGAGATATTTGTAATTTTTTAAATCACAAATTTTTTTTTTAAATATTTTTATTGAGCCTCAAAAGGTGTATTTAAAATTTACTCTATATTTTTTGTATTATAATTATGGGTGAATTACTGACACCCCTTGAGCTTTGTCTTTAATACAAATCCTCCCCTCATGTTCTGGAAATTACATTCCTCCCTAAGGTTTAAACTTCCATTACAATATAATCCTTCCATTAATCAACCATTAAGTCAATTAACATAAAAAAACTAATATAGAAAATTATTTTATTTTAAATGCCTATTTTACTCTTATTAAAAAAAATAAAAAAATAATTACTAGATAAGTGAAGAAAATCTGTAGAGAATTACAAAAATTCATTCCATACATATATTATTGTACTATTAAATATTTAGGTAATGTTATGGTCCACAAGCTTTTGTGGTGTTAATTATCACAAATATTATAATTAGATCATTTTCAATCATAACTGAAAAAAATAATTATAACCAAACACCGCATAAAATATAACCAAATACCTTTTAAATCATAACCAAAATAATGCTATAATCAATACTTATAGTAACATCATAATAGGTCATAACCAAATACATGACTGGGGCATATAAAATTTTCCTAAGTGGTAAATTGTTTGTCAATTTTATATATGCAAATAAGGGTAAATTAGGGCATTTTAAAAAATTAATAGTGTAATTTACCTTATAATTATAATTTGGTGCGACTATAATTGCTCAACAAAATAGGCCAGCTAAGTTATCCTAGGGTCAATGATCAGCATCATAAATAATGCTACAGCAACCGAATTTGTTGGGATCTGTAGGATAACTGTTTCATACGAGCTTTGAATATGACAGATGTTTATATTGAAGTCAAAAAACTTCTGAGCTAAAGTTCAGTATAAAATTAAACTCTCACCATTAATCAAGCACAAAAATCCAGTTACCAGAAACAGATTGAGACAATTTAAACAAGAAATAGGCACACAATGTAGGCAAACAAAGATGAAATAAAATAACATTCAGGTGCAGAACAAAAGCCTTGAAATACTAACATAAGCTTAGGTCATTGTGTTGCAGTTGTGGTCGTCTTCTTAAAATCTATCTTGTCAACCTTCACCTCTCCGTCAATGAGTTCATGAACATAGACAACAACACACAGGCCGTCAATGTCCATGAGCACGAAACTTGGGTTCACATCATATGTGATGCTGCTGTATGCACCAGTCGCAGACCCGGGGTTTATGACAACCCCACCCTCGTGTTTGTAGGCCTTAAACTGATGGGTGTGACCACTAACAAGAATATCCACATCTAACTGTCTCTGGAGCATGGCTAGAGAATCAAGGTCTCCCCATGGGACAACCTTCAAAATATAAAGAGATAATAAAAATGGGTTAGAATTTATTGGTTACAAAGATACAAAATGAACAAGACAAACAAGTACAAATTCAGCAAAATAAATATTCAATAGCAGCATACTCCACTTGGAATTCAGGAAAAATGATAAACCAGCAGAACTGGTGACTGGCATGGAAAACCCACACTGCTACTACTATGCTTCAATCACAAGAAGAGCAATAATAAGGTGACAACTACGTATTCAGTGAAAAAACCCAAAAAAGACGAGGAAGTTCTCCTTTAACAGTTTTGTAGCAACCTAATAACTAAGCAAGCATGGACACTGCTAAGAAAAAAAAGGGCAATTCTAGTGAGAAGGCATATATTACACCAACACTTCCTTGAATTCGCCTGAAAATGAGTTTGATGTTTCTTGACTACTCCATAATTTGAAAATGTATTTGCAACAATTACGGACACCTTGATGGCGCTTCTCCAACACTCTTCCAATGATCTATCTGTTGCAAATACCTCTCACAGAGGAATGTCTGACATTCTTGGAAATGTGATCTGATGGGCATGCACTAAATAATGCAATGGACAACAAAACTCAAACATGCAAAGGAAACTTCTAGTAGATGAAAAGAATGTAGTTGCAAAGAATATAATTAGAACAGTGCTGTTAGCACTTGTTGTATAACTGATGACATTTGTTGAGCTTCATTATTCATATTAAGCATTTGCCAACATAAAAATTATGATAAGCTGTCCAACTTACATGGATGAATGAATACATCAAACATTTGGCAGAATTATGCAGGTGATCATATGAGATTTTGTGAAATCGAAGATGACATGGCTGACAATTTCCTAGAAAGTGGCATTCCAGTACAGGAAAGAAAGCTACCCTTTACAATGAATCAGCAGGGCATTGTTCAAAGCGAAGTACCTATTTGTCCTTCATTCTCATTTATCAGAAGGATTACCAATAGCACTACCAAATCTACTCTCTGAAAGCCAAGCACGGCCTTAACACAGAAGGCTCATAAACAGAACAAAAATGATGTAATTGAAGCTACAGTTAAAAACATTAGGCATTGAAGAATTGCATCATTTAAAACCCCTGTAAAAGGAGTAGCACTTGATAAAACTACAAAACACAATGATACTATTACCAAACGATTTTTACTGGCATAAAATCATCGATATCTCAGACAAGATGCCTAATAGAATTATACTCTTCACTACATGCTGAAGTGAATATACTTCTAAGGTTCAATTAAGAAAAATTAGCTCTCATGCAGTTAGATCAAAAGAATCAAAACTGGTCACCATCCTATACCTCTTAAAAATAAAGATAGAAGGAAAAGTAAACCTGATGACCATGGCACAGCCCAAGCGTGAATTGTCCAATTGTAAGTGTTTTGGTTTCTAGATAGCGGCATCTTCATCATATTCACTGCGAGTAATATGCAAGCTAGGGCAAAGGCTCTTCAAGTAATCATAAGCTTCCAGCTTATGAAAATATAACTATATTTGATTAGAGAATGGTGCACATGGTTTAGAAAGATAGGAAGAAATATTGTAGTATTGTGTGCCCAATCAGATCAACAGCATAACCAATATGTAATACAAAAAAAAAAAAGCCTTCAATTTTATTTTATTTTTTTTTAAAAAGTAATTTTACAATCACTAGATTAGGGTTGAGGTCCAAGTAGTGTGTGAATAATGCGAGTTAACCTTTATGATGTAATATTACCGGAAGCCTATGCATTGTTTGACTATGACCAGGTTACCATTAACTTAAAATTCCAACACAACAAAGTAGATGATATCCCAAAGGGAAAATTTCATAAAAAGCATACTTGTAACCATTTAAATTCATTCGGAAAGAAATTAAATATATTGTCCAAAATAAATTTATACAGAAAATGACCAAACAGCCCTTCAGTAAACCAAAAACATTTCCATGTCTTAAATTTTGCTTCATTTACAGGCCTAGAGATTATATTGAAATCAAAACAAACTGATCAAAAGCATTGGGTGTTGCGCATATAATTTGGCGGCTAATTTCCAACAACATTATGTATATGACAAGGAAGCATCATAACTCCAAGCAGATTAAACTAACAAAATTAACATAAAGGAAATCAGTAAGTAACCCAGAAGAAGAAAAAAGAAAAAAAGAAAAAAATCATGAGAAAACAGAATTACTTTGATACAGAGATTGCCAGTGCAAATAATATGCTGAATCTTGCCAGGAACAAGCATGGATTTGAACTTAGGAGGCAAATCCGGTGCCCTGTGTGGGATGTGAAGATCCCCAATTGCCAACACTAACACCATTCTCGGATTTCACAAAAACAACTCAATTCCTCAAATTGCATCACTCATCACAATCTGCACCATTCTTCATAAACACTTCATATATAAGCACCCGTATCGTCAAACAACATATATGGTTTAAAATCTTCTAAGGGTTTCAAAAAAAAATTCCGATTTTTGAATTGATTTCTCTGTATCACTTAACTCCGTATATACAGAAAATTTCGATCAATTTGTTAGTTTGGAATGGCAGACAAAAGATTTTCACAGTCCACAGATCGCTACAACACACCTCGTTAATTTATCGTTAAGGTCTACATTGAAAGCTAAAATTGCATTTGCATATATGTGAGATATGTATATATAATCAACGCATTGAAATGAAATTACCAGCAAAAGAGATTCAATTAAATGAAGAGTTTATGAACATAAAAATAAATCATTGCACTTACCTTCAAAATAAAAATAATAAATAAATCATTGCACTTACCTTCAAAATCCCCTAAACCTATTATCGATGATGAGTTTGAAAGTTACGGAATGAAGATGCTCTGTGCTCCTGACAAAGTACTCGAAAAGACACTTTTTGGTGGACATGACCTTAAGCTAGTCGTGGGGGCTTTTCCCAAAGCCAAAATATCAAGCTATTTTCCAAACGTTCGGACGGAATTCGGGTAAAACGTGGTTACAAACTATATTTTTACCGTTTTTGTGATCCTTTTGTGAAAAATTTGTAAAATTGTAAAAATATATTTACAAATCACACTTTTAATTAAGAAAGCGTGGTTACAAATCACGCTTTTAAATAAAAATTTTCTTTTTCAGAAAATATGATTACAAATTGCACTTTTAATTAAAATGTAAAAACATGTTTTGAAAACACGTTTTCAATAAAACACAAAACGCTGCACTCACTCTTCATTCTCACACACTCTCTCTCTCTCTCTCTCTCTCTCTCTCTCTCTCTCTCTCTCTCTCTCTCTCTCTCTCTCTCTCTGTGACACACACACCCACCACACTCACATCTTTTTAATATATATAAATTTTATTTTATAAATTTGGGACCAATATTAAATATATATAATAATAATTTATAATAGCAAATAATAATCAACTATATAATTTTTATAATTTTTGTAAATATATAATCATTTTTATATAATTTTTATCTTTCGAGTGGTTTGAAATAATTTTTTTACAAATTAAATTGAAACAACCATACGTATGTATATAACCTGCCCAAAAGTTAAAATGATAATTATTTTTTACCCTTAAATGATAATTATTTTTTATTTCTTAACCAAATTAATTTTTAATCTTAAAAAAAAAATTCTAAAAATCAAACCATACATAGCCTAAAAATCTTTTGATAAGTCATTTCTTACGTTGGTAACTTATTTAATTATTTGTTAATTTTATAACATTTTTACCATCTGAGGCATGTTTGGTAACCATTTCGTTTTCAGTTTTCAATTTATATTTACAAAAATTTAAAAAACTATCATAAAAACTAGTTTGATAATTTTTTTGGTTTATAAATGGTTGTCTCAATTTGTAAATTTGAGGAAAAAATGTAAATTCAAAAAATGAGTTTATGTTGGTTTTTTAAACAAAAATTTAAAAATTTTACTAACAAAATTTTTTTCAATTAATTTTTTTCAAATAAATTCAAAAAATGAGTTTACGTTAGTTTGTAAATAAATTTCTTTTCAAGTAAAATTAATTTAAAAAAAAATTATTAGTAAAATTTTTAAATTTTTGTTTAAAAACCAATATAAACTTATTTTTTGAATTTACGTTTTTTCCTCAAATTTACAAATTGAGACAACTATTTATAAACAAAAAAAAATTATCACACAAGTTTTTATGATAGTTTTTAAAATTTTTGTAAATATAAATTGAAAACTGAAAATGAAATGGTTACCAACATGCCTCAGATGGTAAAAATGTCGTAAAATTAACAATAATTAAATAAGTTACCAACGTAAGAAATGACTTATCAAAAGATTTTTAGGTTATGTATGGTTTGATTTTTAGAATTTTTTTTAAAAATTAAAAATTAATTTGGTTAAGAAATAAAAATAAAAATAATTATCATTTAAGGGTAAAAAATAATTATCATTTTAACTTTTGGGCAAGTTATATACATACGTATGGTTGTTTCAATTTAATTTGTAAAAAATTATTTCTAACCCTCGAAGATAAAAATTATAGAAAAATGATTTATATTTACAAAAATTATAAAAATTATATAGTTGATTATTTTTTGCTATTATAAATTATTATTATATATATTTAATATTGGTTCCAAATTTATAAAATAAAATTTATATATATTAAAAAGATGTGAGTGTGTGAGTGTGGTGGGTGTGTGTGTGTGTGTGTGTGTGTGTGTGTGTGTCAGAGAGAGAGAGAGAGAGAGAGTGAGTGTGAGAATGAAGAGTGAATGCAGCGTTTATTGAAAACGTGTTTTCAAAACATGTTTTTACATTTTAATTAAAAGTGCGGTTCGTAAACACATTTTCTGGAAAAAAAAAATTTACTTAAAAGCGTGGTTTGTAACCACGCTTTCTTAATTAAAAGCGTGGTTTGTAAACATATTTTTACGATTTTACAAATTTTTCATGGAAGGACTACAAAAACGGTAAAAGCGTGGTTTGTAACCACGTTTTAGCCTATTTTGGGAATTCCGTTCGAACTAAGCCTAGTTTGGGAAATAGCTTGGTATTTTGGCTTATTTTGGGAAAAGTCCCCTAGTCGTGGATCCGGGTTACAAAAAGGGGGCCTTTTCCCAAATTAAGCCAAAGTAGCAACTTAATTCCCAAACTAGGCCTAGTTTGGACAGAATTCCCAAACTAGGCTAAAACGTGGTTGTGAACCACGCTTTCAACGTTTTTGTGGCTCTCGCGAGGAAATTTTGTGAAATCATAAAAGCATGTTTCCAAACCACGCTTTTAATTAAGAAAGCGTGGTTTGTAACCACGCTTTTAATTAAATTTTTTTTTTCTTCTGAAAGCGTGGTTGTAAACCACGCTTTTAACTGAAAATTATTTTTTTTTGAAAACGTGGTTGTGAACCAGGCTTTTAACTAAAAAAAAAAATTCTTCTAAAAACGTGGTTGTGAACCACGCTTTTACTGTTCACCATATAAAGCATGGATGATAACCACGCTTTTAACCAAAATCCGTTTTTAAGTGAAAGCGTGGTTCGTAACCACGCTTTTAAAACTTATATAAAAACTCCCCCAGCCCCGTCATTTGCAACCACGCTTTTCACACTTAGGCTTTTTCGACTTCAGGCTCTCTCTCGGTCTCTCTCTGCTTTCGCTCTCGCTCTCTCTCTGCTCGCGCTCCCTCTGCTCTCAAACTCTCTCTCTCTGCTCTCACACTCTCTCTCTGCTCTCAGTCTCTCTCTCTGCTCTCTCTCCGTCCGTGGGTTGCTCTCTCTCGCTGGTATGGCGTCTGTTTCTCTCTGTCTTATTTGAATTTTATGTGTTTATTGTGTTTGTGAAAATGTGAATGTGGGTACAATGCGGGTATAATGTGGGTAGAATAGGGTTCATGAATGTGAAAATGTTGTGAATTGATGGAAATATTGGTAGAATAGGGTTTGTGACTGTGAAAATGTTGTGAATTGAAATTGATATCAATGTGGGTAGAATAGGTTTTGTGAATTGAAATTGTGGTTTTGAATTTGTAAAATGTTGTGGTTTTGAATTGTGGAAATTTTCTAAGGTTTTCAATTGCATGTGAAATCATGAATTAGGGTTAGGGTTTTGAATTGTGAAATCAGAAATTAGGGTTATGGGTTTAGAAATTAGGGTTTTGAATTGTGAATCCTGTCTATATTTTTTGCATTGTGAATTGTGAATCCTGTCTATATTTTTTGAAATTAGGGTTTTGAATTTTGAATTGTGAATCTTGTCTATTTTTTTTGAATTGAAAATTTTATTTTGTGCTTGTTAATCTTGTCTATATGGTTAAATCTTCTTATTCTTTCGCTTATCTCTTAAGCTACATCATTAGGCCACTATAACTAGTACAAACAATTTTTTTAGGTTGTTTCAGGAAATATGTTAAAAGCTAATTTTTCGTATTTTTTTTTAAACTTTTTTTGGAAAAACGTGTAAAAAAAAGTAGAGAAATGATGTGACCCAAAAAAAATTAGAAGTCAAAAAATGACTTTTAACCTCTTTGCCAAAAGAGGCCTTTGAAGTCGTCCTGAAAAATGCTATTACCAAAACATTTTATATAAATAAAAAAATTTTGTTTAAAAATTATGTTTGAAAAAATTTAATTTTTTGATTTATAAAATGATTCATTCTCGATAATTTTTACCCACTTGAACTATCCAATTGACTTATTCCCTATGCGTCTGGATTATGTTTATTCAATTAAGTTTTATATTTTTATGATAGTCGGATGTCTGAATTAGTTTACGTATTTCTCGACTAATCTTAGAATCCACACCAAACGTCCCTTCCAAGTAGATCGGACAAATCTCAAATAATACCTATAAACATGATATATACTAAGAGTTCAACTTGAGACCTGAAAGGAGCATACCTAATTTTTAACACATAATGAGAGCTCATTAATATTAATGAAACTCAAGTTTGACTCGGTTCGGCTCGATAATTTTTTTTAATGTTATTTATATTGTTTAAATAAAAATAAAAGAGTCGAGCTTGACGAATCGAGTCAAGCCGTTAACAAGCTCAGTCGAGCTCGTTCATGAAAAGTTCGGCTCATTTGCAGCCCTATTTGAAACGACTCATGATTGGGAATTTGGGAGAAGTATTTCAAATATCACCATACTTTACTAGAAATAATATAAAATTACAACTCATAATTATTAACTTTCAATTTTTTTATTTTTATCTTTTATAACTGAGTATCTAAGTCAATTTATACACACCTCGACTAAATTTAAAATTATAATATATGCATCAAAAGAGAGTCTTAAAACATTCTAATTAATAGTCCATAGAAATTTCCTAGGTAAGAAGAAAAGAAAAAAAAAAATGGCACTTTGATGGCTAAGCCTGTGTTTCATAATACCAAATAATTGCTACAGATGGCCCAATAGATTGACATGGATTAGTATCCAAAATTTACTACATAGATTTAACCACCAACATAAGCCCATAAGCCAAGGCACAAGCCTATTTTGAGAACATGAAAAAAATTAATTTATTGGTTTATTTTGATTATATTATCTCTCTATTTTTTTTTTGTATGTTTAAAAAAAAAAAGAGTAAATAAATTAATTTTTTTTCTTACTTTTCAAAACAAGCCAAAATGAGCTTTTTGTTTGCATTTCATAACAAAGCCTCTATGACCTCTAAAAAGTGGACGAGGGTTACCATTTCACATAGGAAATAACTTTGTCATTAAGGTCCCTAATGGCACAAGCTTGAGCAAATAAAAGTAACTTCTCTTTAATTGTCCATAAATATCAAAAATTGGATCACCAGTTTTAAAAAATTAAGAACAATGTTTGAAATAAAAATTAAGAACAAGTCATACAAAATCAGTCGAGTTATTTCAACTCAATGAAAAAAATAATAATTTCATACAAAACTTACACTATGATTTAAGATTTTTGTATGACTTGTCCAATTTTGTCCAATCTCACTGAATAAATACAATATTTGATAGAAATTATACTATAAAATTATATGAAGAGAAAAATAAAACAAGAATCTTCATAATGTCTTCAGATTCAAAATTAGTGATATATCTGTCTATTTTATCGAAATACTAAAAAAATAGATCAAGATTTATCAAAATAAAACAAAATAAGTGTTTTTTAAGTTGCTGCCACTTACATGCGTAAGATTAAATCATTGCCCAAATTAGGGGCTTTTTCCAAATTAAGGCAAAATAGTAACTTATTTCCCAAAGTAGGCCTAGTTTAGACAGAATTTCCAAACTAAGCTAAAACGCGGATACAAACCACGCTTTCACCGTTTTTGTGGCCCTCCCGCAGAAAATTTGTAAAATCTTAAAAGCGTGGTACAAACCACGCTTTTAATTAAGAAAACGTGGTTACAAACCACGCTTTTAAGGAAATTTGATTTATACATAAAGCGTGGTTAGGAACCATGCTTTTAAGTAAAAAAAAAAATTTCTTCAGAAAACGTGGTTGCAAACCACGCTTTTACTATTGACCCGTGGATGATAACCACACTTTTAATCAAAATCTAAAAATTCAACAAAAAAATCAGAACCAACACTCACTCTTCTTTCTCACACACACTCACACTCACACGCACTCTCTCTCTCTCTGACACACACACCCACAACACTTACACACTCATATCAAACATAATTTTTATATAATTTTTGTAAATATAAATAATTTTGATATAATTTTTATCTTTCGAGTGGTTAGAAATAATTTTTTACAAATTAAATTGAAACAATCATGCGTATCTATATAACCTACCTAAAAGTTAAAATGATAATTATTTTTTACCCTTAAATGATAATTATTTTTTATTTTTTATTTCTTAACCAAATTAATTTTTAATTTAAAAAAAAATTTCTAAAAATCAAACCATACATAGCCTAAAAATCTTTTGATAAGTCATTTCTTATGTTGGTAACTTATTTAATTATTTGTTAATTTTATGACATTTTTACCATCAGAGCCATGTTTGGTAACCATTTCGTTTTCAGTTTTCAATTTATATTTACAAAAATTTAAAAACTATCATAAAAACTTGTTTGATAATTTTTTTGGTTTATAAATGGTTGTCTCAATTTGTAAATTTGAGGAAAAAACGTAAATTCAAAAAATGAGCTTACGTTGGTTTTTAAACAAAAATTTAAAAATTTTACTAACAAAATTTTTTTCAATTAATTTTTTTTTCAAATAACTTTTTTTTTTCAATTAATTTTTTTTTTTCAAATAAATTTTTTTTTCCAATTAATTTTATTTTTTTTCAATGAATTTTTTTTTTTCAAAGGTGAGGGGGGAACTGTCATAAACATAAACCTGAGGGGGTGTCAGTGTAATTTGCGTAAATAAAAAAAATAAATTTTAAGAATTAAAGTAAAAAAGTAATCATTTAATATAGTTGATTATTATTTGCTATTATAAATTATTATTATATATATTTAATATTGGTCTGAATTTTATAAAATAAAATTTATATATATTAAAAATTATATATGTTTGATGTGAGTGTGTGAGTGTTGTGGGTGTGTGTGTGTCACAGAGAGAGAGAGAGAGAGAGAGAGAGAGAGAGTGAGTGAGTGTGTGTGAGAAAGAAGAGTGAGTGCTGGTTTTGATTTTTTGTTGAAAATGTGTTTTGAAAACATGTTTTTACATAATTTACTTAAAAGCGTGGTCACGAATATGTATAAATCAAATTTCTTTAAAAGCGTGGTTTGTAACCACGTTTTCTTAATTAAAAGCGTGATTTGTAACCACGCTTTTAAGATTTTACAAATTTTCCGTGGGAGGGCCACAAAAACGGTGAAAGCGTGGTTTGTATCTGCGTTTTAGCTTAGTTTGGGAATTCTGCCCAAACTAGGCCTACTTTGAGAAATAAGTTGCTATTTTGACTTAATTTGGGAAAAAGCCCCCCAAATCAAGGGTTGTGTAGAGTTATTATTATGCATTTATTTATTTGGAGTCAATGCCTTTTAGAAATTGATCATATTGAGGGAAGGAGGCCCTTGCCGCAATGGTAAGGTTGTTTTATTATGCTGATAAAAATATAAAATAAAATAATTCTATTATAATTCGAGTGTTATTGGATTCAAAATTTTATAGAGTTTGCTAGTATTTTGAAAAATTTTATCCATCTATATACATTTTGTGTACAGTTCTATAACCATTTTTGTGTTATTAGACTTATTCAAAAGCTAAAGTTATTGCTACTATGTGATTAAAAATTTCTTTTTGTTTCAAATTCAATAAACGTTTTTGTATAGGACATCTATACATGTGTATGACTTCAAAAAGGATCATTGCAACAAAGCATATCCAACCTCAAAAAGAAATGTTTTGATGTCGCATAGAGTGACTTAATCATATACAAAAGTTACCATATTATAAAATTAATTAGGGCTTTTTAAAAATAAATTAAATTAAATTAATGGTAGTGCTTGGATGGCTCCACTCGTTTGATGCATCTTAAGCATTTTAATAAATTTATATTATTACAAGGATGCTTAATCCAATGGGGAAGGCTATTACCCATCAAATTGACTATCTTATTGAAGATAATTGATGATTATTCCCAAGTTTTTATGTGAAGAGAAATACACTATCTAGATGAGTAGTCTTACATGAAAGAAACTTTCCAAAAGTTATTTTTTGAGTGAAGTATTTTTACCAAAAGAAATGAAACCAGGTTTTCAAAATGTAACAGTGCATTTAAAGGGTGGCGATGGGTTATGAGGCAAGGGGGAAGGGAGGATGATTGTAGAGGCAGCGTAGGTTTTGATGGCGTTAGGCTGTAGCAGGAAACAAGTAGGTTTCAATGGCAAAAGAGATGGGGAAAGGAGACAGAGTTTATCCACTGTGTGAGGTGCATGGTAATATTTAAATGGATAATTAGGATAGTTTGTGATCTAGTATGGTCAAGTTTAAATGTGGTTTTAGAAGAAGTTAAAAGAGTAAATAATTTATTGCCACATGTATTTAAAAAAAAAATTTGTTAAACAAAGTAACTGAGATGGACATGAGTGTAGGTTGTGGCACAGAATGAAGTTCAAAATTTAAATTGATGAAATTAAAATTTCGAGTTTAAATTAAAAAATATGTAAAAGTTAGGAGATTTTTTTTGTAATTTGTCCAATATTTTAAACATGTTTGTGTTCATTTGTTGGCAAAAATCAAAATAAAAATATATTTAGTATACACTGTAATGTAAAAATTTCATGCCGCTAATAAATGTAATTTTAAGAACCAAATAATTTATTTTTAAAATGGTATACCTTTTTAAAAATAAAATTTTGGTATTGAAGGGATAGTAATTCATTACCAAATGTCTAATTTCATCCTTAAATAGTAGAGACAATTGGTGAAAAGTTTATTTCAAAGGGGTATAAAGTATTACATTCAAGGTAAAATCTTGTTTGGTAATAAGGACAAAGTGAAAATTGTTGACGACGTTAAAAAAGTTGCCGGAAAAAATTATGTTTGTTTTTATCACACACCATAGATTCGTCATTGTATTTGTATCAAAAATAGCATAATACATTTTTAATAATTCTAATTTTTATCGTAAAAAATTAGAAATCTCTTGTAAAATTAATCCAAAATTAATAAAAGATCTTCAGAACAAAAACTTAGTTGAATTATGACATAATGTGATTAGTTATAACATATTGTGAGGTCAATTATGACATTATTTTGGTTATGAAGTAAGAGTTATTTAGTTATTAAGTGTGTGAAAATATAATTTTCTCGTCCCCACCCTATTTTCTCGTTGAAGTGATATTGGGGAAAATTACAATCTCTATTGAAAACTCAATTAAGTTATGAGCTCTTACCATATAAGTTCTTCAAGTGGACAAAAAAAGAGTTCTTTTTTGGGTAGTACACCAATTTTCTAACAAATGTAAAATATACCTAATTCATGTAACTCAGAAGTAGGTGTAAATGTTATGAATTTATAATTTTATATTTAAATTTGTAGATAGTTTCTGATGAATCCTTAAGCAAATATTAAATGTGATAGTAATTGTATGCAGGGCGCGTTCTTCCTTTTTTTTTTTTTTTTTTTTTTTTTTTTTTTTTTTGCTTTTATTTTTAAATGTGACATCATTTATATAATAGAATACATTGCATGTCTATTTGTGTTAAAATTATAATATGAAATTTAAATTTTAGTACAAGTCTGAATTGTTTATTTTTATATTTATTTTTTGTATGACAAAACAGAAGATTTAATATATTATACGTCTAACAATAACTCATCTAATAAAATAAATCTGAGTACAAAATATAAAATAAATCCTAAATGGAGAAAAAAAACCTTAATGTAGAAAAGATACGAGTCTCCACATAGGAAGTTCAAAAAACTCCACGTACAGATGAAACCTCAGCCGTTGTTTTATATGAATAAAAATAAGTGAACAAAAATGAGAAAATAAACAATAATAAACACATAGAGACAAAAATAAAAATGCGAGAAAATATAAATTGAAGTAATGTTTAGTTGTGTTGAAATAATGTTTCACCTCTACAGTTCCTTCTACCCTGGAAAATATAAATTGACAAAATTGAGAGGGCTGCTTTTTATATGAAAATGTCACTTATGATATAAATGTCACTTATAGAAAAATATAAATTGTCTTTTGACTCCCACAACTTCTTTTCACCAAGTATCCGCCTAAACAAATTCAAATAACCAACACAAAAATAAAGCAGGCGAATTTACAAAAATCAAATCAACACTGAAATATTACCAAAACAAAGAAGAAGAAACATAGAAAAAGAAAAATTTACATTTACCATGCACAAGAGCATGATGTTAATCGCAATAAGTAATGGAAAAAACAGAACATAAGGCTACAGTGCCAATCTTGTTTACATATCAGGTGACCATTTTATTATTTTGTTTTCTTTTGTTTTGAACATTGTTTTGGTGAAAAAATCAACGATAGTTTTGTAGGTCGAAGTGAGTTGGACGGTTGTGTATTTACTTGCACTCTGTTTCATAGTTGTTTATGAACAATATTACTTTAAAACAAAGAAAATAAAAGCCGCTGTTTCATTTTATGATTTAATTTATAATTTTTTGAAAACACCAATTTGTACTGAAATCGTCAATTCGAAGTGGCTACTTACTGTATTAAAAAAGTAAGTATGAAAAAATAGTTTAATGTGGCGATGTGACAACTCACTACATTACTGATTAATTTGACAACTCACTGCTCGAATATGAAGGGATTGCATTATGAAAAGGACGGCCTACAATTATGATTTTATCTGACAACCACGTCCGTGACTACATCACAGGTACACAAAGTCACAGGTACTCAGGATTGCATGAAATGAATAAGATAAAATAATATCACGGGTATCACTTCTTCCATAGTGCCTCAACTCAATTATCGTCAGCAGATCATCTCTAGTTAACCCCCAGTATGATGTCTATAAATAGCGCTACCCCCAGTATGATGTTTGTTCTAGTCATAACAACAGTAATATATCTACAATTACTATTATTATTAATTTTTTTATTTTATGAACAATGTCTTCAAGATATAGCGATCCCGGTTTTCCTTTTACTGTTCAGTTGTATTCCGGACTCGGTTCCGTGGAGTGGTTAGTGGTATCCATCGTGTTGTCGTCTTTTAATTCCATTTGTTTGAGTTTTAGGATGTGTTGGGCATGTTTCGAGCAGGTGGGTTGAGCCTTGGTCTAAAATTTTGTTGCCAGGTTTTTGGTCGTTCCACTCGAGCGGGTCGTCTAGCGCTCGAGCAGAGATTGCACACTCCCAGTATTTTGATGCTCTGCAAAATTTCTGCATGTGTGATTTCTATGCTCGAGCGGGTTTCTTGCGCTTGAGCGGGTCGCGCTTGAGCGGACTTGTTGGCGCTCGAGCGGGTAGTACTTTTTTGGTAAAAGTTCTAGGAGAGGGAGATTTGCGCTCGAGCGGACTAGTTTTTCACGCTCGAGCGGATGTGCTTTATCTTTGTGTCTTGGCGCTCGAGCGGGACTCCTTGCGCTCGAGCGGACCATGGTTTTTGTTCTTGACGCTCGAGCGTTCTGTTCTCCGCTCGAGCGGACCTATCGTATATCAGAAGGCAGTTAGGCATTTTTGAATCACTTTTGGCATTCACTCTCTCTCTCTTACTTTCTAAAAAGCTAATTTGAGAGCTTCTCTCTCTAGAAACTCCCTTCTCTCTAGGGTTTGATCTAGTTAGAGTGCTTCCCTTCCCTTCGGCCTTTGTAAAAGTTGTGTTGATCGTCGAGGGCTTCGTTTTGATCCGAAATGTTTGGAGTTTGGAGCACTTTGGTTTTGGTCTCTTCTCCACTTGAGCTCTAACTTCGAGGTAGGGATATCCTACTTCATCTTATGAGCTTTGTCTTTAAATTTTGGTATTTCGATATGTTGGGGGTTGTTGGGTAATTTTGAGAAAGTTTGGGGTCATTGTGTAATTTTCAAAAGAGGGGGTTTTCAAATTTATAAACCCAAATGTGTGGAATACGTTGAGAAAAGGAATTAATGTTAAATCATTGATGAAAATGGAACCTTAGGGTTGTTGTGAGAATTATGGGAAAATGCCCTAATTTGTTGATGAATTAATTTGTATAATTAATTTCGGGATATGAGAAATTAAATTGAGAATATTGGAATTGGAAAGATATGGGATGAAAGGGTGTAGTTGGATTAATTTATCGCTCACCTAGATATAATGTTGATATTTTATCCATTGGTGCATTTATTTCCTGTTTAGAAATAACTGCTTTGGACTATCGGTGGAGGATAGTCGTGATTGTTGTAGACAATGCATGATGATTAGGCAAACTAAAACTAATAAATGGAATGTGTCATCGAACATGACTGTGGAAAGAATACATTAACTTTATGTATTGATTGATGATGTATATGATGATTGTTTATATGCATTGTGTTGTGTGGGAGGAGATAGGGGATGTACCCCACGGTTTAGAAGATGCACTCCACAGTTTAGGGGGAGATAGGGGATGGACCTCTAAACTGGATGGTGTTTGGGAGGAGATAGGGGATGGACTCCGTAGATACAGCTCATATGCTTGTCTATTAATGTGTTGATACAGCTCATATGCTTATCTGTTGAAGTGTTGATACAGCTCATATGCTTATCTATTGAAGTGTTGAAGTGTTAATGTGTTGATATAGCTAGTGTGCTTATCTATTGTGAAATGGGAAATGTTTAATATGAGTTACTATCTCATATAAGTTGTTTAGCCAGGTTCTGAGCCATAGTTATGAATTGAGAACTGGATAAGAAATGGAATGTGAAATGTAACACGAACATGATTGTCTTGAAAACTGTAACACGGTACAAGTTGGGATATAAGTGTGGACCATCTATTGAATGCTATTGTTTTAGTCATTATTTATAGTTGGTTTAGTGTATTTCTACTGGGCTGTGGCTCACCCTATATGGGACATCATTTTCAGGTACAGGTAGCATGCCACCTCCAAGGACGTAGCTTGGGAGGCTTGGGATTGATGAACTATTTATGTTTTTGGCTGTATTACGTGTATATCAAGCCAAGGGCTTTCTTTGTATAGAGTTAGTACTCTCTCTTTGTAACCAAGTGTTGACTTAGAAAGTTGTAAGCCCATAGGGCATTTACTTTTTATGTCAACATGTAATACATTTTGTAAGGATTACTCTGATGGAATATATTTATGCTTTATTCTCTTATGTCTAAGCATGCTATTGTTGGTTGATTTATGAGTTTATTTTGAGGGCGTTACAACTTGGTATCAGAGCGTACCGGGTTCGAATACTTTGGGTACGTGGGAAGTGATTAGTATCACAATGGGTTTGTCTCGCTTGGTAGATACTTAGGTGTAGTGTCATATGCTATGTGTTTAATTGATAACATGCTTATGTAACTATGTGGGTATGGAATGTAGTTTCTAGGATGTTGATTGGATCCTTGGGTTTCTGGGAGTCTTGTTGGAAAAGCACTTGATCAATGCTGTTTCTAACCGGAACTCTAGTAACGCCTCGGGACTATCATTATCCGAAAATGAAATTCGTAAGTGCTTATGTGTTTATGTGCTTACGTGGAGTGAATTACAGTTGTCCATGCATTAGGACGCGAGTGTTATAGCTTCGGCACATTTGTGAATGTGCTAACGTTCTTCGTTACCTTTATTAGGATGTCAGGACGAGGACGTGGTGGTAGGCGAGGTAGGCCTAGAAGGCAGGAGATGCCTATATCGGATGACATTCCGGAACAGCAGGAGGAAGTTGGTCAGGCCAATATGGCCGAGCCAGCGGGTCAGCAGGCTATGAGCGCCTTGGCCCGAGAGATAGCGGGAGCTTTGGGTATTCTCAGAGCTAAGAATCAGGTTGCTGAGGTGGGGCCTTCTTTCTTGAAGAGGGAATTCTTCCGGTCTAACCCGGACGAATTTGTTGGAGATCCGAAAGAGCCACTTAAGGCTGATGAGTGGTTGGAACAGATAGAGAAGACGTTCGAGATGCTTGGCATCGAGGACGGGGCTTTAAAGGTGACCTTGGCATCCTTCCAATTGAAGGGAGATGCGGGTCAGTGGTGGAAGTATGAGAAGGGCCGTGTTGGTGGTGCATGGGAGGCTTTTGTAGATGCTTTCTAGGAGAAGTTCTTATCTTCGGCTGCTAGGGAGAAGCTAAGGGAACAGTTTTGCCAGCTTAAGCAGCAGGGTTTGTCAGTGGCCGAGTTTGAGGCCACATTTACTAGTTTGTCCAGGTTCGCACCTGAGCTTGTGGAGTCCGAGGAACGCCGTTGTTTTGAGTTTGAACGGAAGTTGAGGCGTGGACTCAAGTTGAGGGTTAGAGGATCTTCGATTCGAGAGTATAGACGTCTGGTGGATGCTGCAGCTCATATGGAGATTATAATGCAGGAGGAGGATGAGGAGAAGCATAGATGTTCCAAGAGGAGCGAAGATGGCCAGGGTGATGGCAGGAGACAGAGGGGTTTTAACCCTCAGCAGTCTTAGGGTGGTTTGACTAGATCGACCTTTCCAGTGCCGAGTGCAGGCTCCGGGAGAGGTAATCAGGGAGGTTTGACTTGTTTCACTTGTGGTCAGCTGGGTCACAAGTCTTCAGTTTGCCCACAGAAGGGAGGAGGTCAGCGAACTACTTCTTCTTCGGCTCGACCTCAGGGCCAGAGTCAGGGCAGGGGCCAGTCCTTGTCTTGCTATCAATGTGGTCAGCCTGGGCACCTGAAAAGGTTTTGCCCACAGTTGAGTGCCATTTCGGGAGCGTCTGGTTCTAGGCAGACGCAGGCTTATTAGCCAGCTCAGTCTGTGCAGGCCTCTAGGGCCAATCCGGGAGCTTCGTCATCCCAGTCTGTGCAGCAGCCTTTTGCTCCTAGAGGTGAGCAGGTGGATCAGGGGCCTACAGGGCGTGTGTATGCTGTTACCGCGCAAGACCTAGTACCGACTCCATCAGTTGTGAGAGGTACCTTTCTATTTTGCAACTCGGTTGCTAGTGTGTTGATTGATACGGGTGCGTCTCATTCTTTTGTATCTGCTGCATTTGCATCTGTGTTGGAGTTGGAGTTGGCACAATTAGCATCTCCTATATGCGTTGTATCACCTGTTGGGGGTAAGTTGATTTTGAAACACGGATGTAGGGGTTGTGATATAGAGGTCGCCGATCGTCGGCTTCCGTTTCCTTTTGTTGTTATGCCCATGAAGGGCTTTGATGTTATTTTGGGTATGGACTGGCTATCGTCATACCGGGCTGTTATCGATTGCTACCGCCAGAGGGTCATAGTATGTACCTTGAGCGGGGAGTGTTTCCATTTCTTGGGGGATCGGGTTGATAGTGTGTTGCCACCGGTGTATGAGCCGCGAGGGCGGAGTGAGCTTAGTGGTCTACTTGCTAGCTTTATGAGTGGTGAGTGTGATGAGACCCAGATTGTATTGCTGAGGGTGGTTTGTGAGTATTCGGATGTTTTTCCCGAGGATCTCGTTAGTTTGTCACCGCACCGAGAGATTGAGTTCTTTATTGATTTAGTGCCCGGCACAACGCCGATTTCTATGGCACCTTATCGTTTTGCCCCAGCCGAGTTGAGTGAGTTGAAGATTCAGCTCCAGGAATTGCTAGATAAGGGCTTCATCCGCCCTAGTGTTTCGCCGTGGGGAGCACCGGCCCTCTTTGCTAAAAAGAAAGATGGTGCCTTGAGACTTTGTATCGATTACCGGAAGTTGAATCGGGCTACGGTCAAGAATAAGTACCCTATGCCCTGTATAGATGATTTGTTTGACCAGTTGAAGGGTTCCCGTTGTTTCTCTAAGATAGACTTGAGATCGGGTTACCACCAGTTGAGGGTCAGGGAGGAGGATATTCCAAAGACGGCATTCCGTACGCGGTATGACCATTATGAGTTTTTGGTAATGCCATTTGGGCTTACCAACGCACCGGCAGTCTTTATGGATTTGATGAACCGGATCTTCTGGGAATTCTTAGATCGCTTTGTGGTCGTTTTCGTGGACGACATTCTTATCTATTCGCCTTCTGAGGAGGAACATGAGGAACACTTGAGAGTGGTGCTGGAGTTGCTTAGAGCCCATAGGCTGTATGCCAAGTTTGGGAAATGTGAGTTCTGGCTAGGAGAAGTCAAGTTCTTAGGCCATGTGGTATCTGGGGAAGGGGTGTCTGTCGATACTTCCAAGGTAGAGGTAGCGCAGGATTGGGCACAGCCTAAGAGTGTGTTTGAGATCCGTAGTTTTCTGGGATTAGCTGGGTATTACCGCCGGTTTGTGAAAGATTTCTCCAAGCTAGCTTCGCCGTTGACTAGATTGACGCGGAAATGGGTCAAGTTTGTATGGAGTGAGACTTGTGAAAAGTCGTTCCAAGAGTTGAAGGTTAGATTGACCACCGCTCCGGTTTTGATTATTCCGAAGAGAGGTTTGGGTTATGCGGTTTACTGTGATGCCTCACGAGAGGGTTTGGGTTGTGTGTTGATGCAAGAGGGGAAAGTGGTAGCCTATGGCTCACGTCAGTTGAAAATTCACGAGAAGAATTACCCCACACATGACCTAGAGTTAGTAGCTGTGATATTTGCCTTAAAGATTTGGAGGCATTATCTGTACGGTGAGAGATTCGAGGTATTCTCGGATCATAAGAGTCTGAAGTATCTGTTTACATAGAGAGACTTGAATTTGAGGCAGAGAAGATGGATGGAGTTCATTGAGGACTACGACTTTGAGTTGCATTATCACCCGGGAAAGGCCAATGTTGTGGCCGATGCCCTTAGTAGAAAATCCATTAGTGATGTAGCTTGTATAGCCATCCGGGAATGGGAGATGTTGGGTGCACTTGGCGAGTTTGATTTGCTTCTGGGCGAATCCGTTGAGGTTGCAGCCTTGTTTTCTGTTGTTGCACAGCCTACACTCATGACTCGAGTGTTAGAGGCACAGAGAGGTGACCTTGAGGTAAAATCTCTCCGAGAGAAGATCTCCAGTAGGAAGGTTGAGAAGGGTTTGACGGTGTATCCCGACCTGAGTGTGAGATACAGAGACCATTTGTTTGTGCCGAAGTCTTGTTGAGAGGAAGTACTCCGAGAGTTTCACCATTCACGCCTTGCGGTGCATCCGGGAGGCACTAAGATGTATCGTGATTTGGGTCGCCAGTTTTGGTGGCGGGTTATGAAGAGAGATGTGGCGGTTTTCGTGTCTAAGTGCCTTACTTGTCAGCAAGTGAAGGCCGAGCATCAGAGGCCAGCGGGTTTGTTGCAACCCTTGCCTATTGTCGAGTGAAAGTGGAAGCATGTCACTATGGACTTCGTTGTAGGTCTTCCGAGGACTCAGCGAGGCAGTGATGCTATTTGGGTGGTTTAGACCGGTTGACCAAGTCGGTGCACTTTATCCCTATGCGCGTGAGAGATTCGGTAGATCATTTTGCCGATTTGTATATTCGGGACATAGTGAGGTTGCACGGGGTCCCAGTGACGATCGTCTCAGATAGAGATCCTCGTTTTACTGCTAGGTTGTGGCAGAGTTTGCAGAGTGCCTTGGGCACTAAGTTGACCTTTAGTACGGCTTTTCATCCTCAGACTGACGGGCAGTCCGAGCGTACTATTCAGATCCTTGAGGATATGCTTTGAGGTTGTGTCCTTGACTTTAGTGGGACGTGGGAGAGGCACTTGTCCTTGGTGGAGTTTGCCTACAACAACAGCTTTCAGTCTAGTATCGGTATGGCACCGTTTGAGGCCTTGTATGGCCGACCTTGTAGGTCTCCAGTATGTTGGGCCGAGGTGGGTGATGCACCTTTGCTGGGCCCGGAATTGGTTAGGGAGACGACGGAGAAAGTTTAGCTTATTCGTAGGAGGCTTGTTACAGCCCAGAGTCGCCAAAAGAGTTATGCCGATCGTAGGAGGAGGCCTTTGGCATTTGAGACGGGTGATCATGTCTTCTTGAAATATCACCTAGGCGAGGTTTGATGAGATTTGGGAGGAGTGGGAAGTTATCCCCTCGATTTATCGGTCCCTTTGAGATCCTTGAGAGGGTTGGGGAAGTTGCTTATCGTTTGACTTTGCCACCGCAGTTGTCCGTGGTGCATGACGTATTTCATGTTAGTATGCTTCGGAAGTACGAGCCGGATCCGTCCCATGTGTTGGATTTGACCGATTTGGAGGTAGATGAGGATGCCTCGTATGAAGAGAGACCGGTTCGGGTCTTGGATAGGCGGGATCAAATCCTGCATGGCAAGACCATTCCCTTGGTAAAAGTTTTGTGGAAACATCACGGAGTGGAGGAAGCCACTTGGGAATGTGAGTTGGAAGTCCGTGAGAAATATCCGGACATGTTTGTTGATGCGTAACCATGCATTGGTAATTTTATAATATTGTTGAACTTTAAGAGCATTATATGTGTCTTAAGTTGTAAAACATTGTGAATGTTTTAGTTTATGGAAGCATTGTAGAACTTGCCTTGAATGGAAGTTTGTTATAACATTGTATAGGTTGAATGTATTGTAGAAATGGAGAATATCATGAATGTTGAATATGATACAGATTGTGAAACATGTATGTAGAAATTGTTGAATTTCGAGGAAAGCATGTTGTTAATACGTA
>JAPPVO010001417.1:0-43365 GCA_030407325.1 Camellia japonica | reverse complement strand
CGTATGAGTGTAACCTTAACACTATGTTTGGATATCTAGGAGAGAAGAAAACAAATGATTTGTTAAGTTTGGAGAGAAGAGAGGAGAAAAGAAGAGAAAATATCTCCCTTTTGTTTGGTTAAGCTGAAGAGAAAATATAATAATCTCTTCAATTTTGTTTGGATAGATTACATAAAAGAAAAGGAAAGAAAGGAACTCTTACAGGTTATATTACCAAAATAACCTTATATGTTTTTATTTCTTTAGTACCTAGGTGGATAATTTTGGTATTATATAAAATTAGTAATCATCCCTTTGGTATTATATAAAATTAGTAATCATCTCATTCCTTTTTTTCTCCCAATCTCTCCCACTTTGGAGAGATTAAAAAATGGGTTGTAAGAGAAATCAATCTCTCTCCATTTCTTTCTTCTTCTTTTTTTTCCTATTTTTTTTAAAAAAAATAATAATAATTCTTATTTTTTTTGATAAATTTTA
Organism: Camellia japonica; assembly: GCA_030407325.1. Taxonomy (NCBI): domain Eukaryota; kingdom Viridiplantae; phylum Streptophyta; class Magnoliopsida; order Ericales; family Theaceae; genus Camellia; species Camellia japonica. The sequence goes on along the minus strand of JAPPVO010001417.1, from coordinate 42,888 downwards.
TTAAGAAAAGCATCAAGATGATGCAAACATTATAGTCTTTGCCAAAAACAGTAAAAAAAAAAAAAAGAAGTGATTAGGACCAAGATAAATCGATTTTTTCTTTTATTCTCTCCAAATCACTCAATCCGAACAGGCTGTAAGGCTGATATAGGTGTAATATTTTCTTACTAATGTGTACTGTTGAAAATTCTTTTGACTTTGGGTCGTATTACATTTATTTCAATAATGGAACAACCTACTTGTAAATAGATTGGGTTACCATTTTGTAACTGTTAATGTTTATGAAGTTTCTTCTGTATTATTTTTCTTTTTGTCTGTGTAAAATAAGTACTTTTGCCTACATCCTCTTGCAGGTTGGTAAAAAGAATGAAAATGGAGCGAGAACACCAAATTCTTGTTCAGGATTGTTTTTCCAGCATGCTGGGCACAGGTTTGAAACTGATTACCTCTGCAACTTAATTAACAAAGCCTTCTCCCAAATAATTGGTGTTTTCTCTTTCTGAAATCTTTTTGGTTCCACTGTGCGAAGGCACTTTATTTTCTAGTAGGTGACGCCATTGTGTCTTTTTCTGATGACTTGGTTATCTGTTTTTCTTTGTTGCGCCTTTTAATTAAGCCGTTTGTCCATTTTTGATTGCATTGAGATGTCGCCGCTGGTTATCTTTCTGTGGATATTCTTTTATTTTTTAATTTATTTTGGCAATGTAGACAACATAAAAAGGAAAGATGAACAAAAATTTGGAAGAAAAATGAATGGATGGCTTAATTCCACCCTGAGTTTCTTTTGATTTTGTTGTTTGTGCATGCATGTACATGCCCTTTTTTATTCTATTGGGATAGTTTAATTTGTTATATTCTTGTGTTTTTGGTAGACTGGAAATGTAGTAGTAGTAATAATAATAATAATAAAGAAGAAGAAGACTGAAACTATTGTTTTATTAGCACAGATACAGATTGAAAGATGAATATTGTTTCTGCAATAATAATAATAATAATAAAGAAGAAGAAGACTGAAACTATTGTTTTATTAGCACAGATACAGATTGAAAGATGAATATTGTTTCTGCAATGTCAATGAATGCTAAATATATATGTAGTGGAAGAACAATTATGTTCAAAATTAATAGGAATTACTCCTTAGGTTTAGATATATCATTCAATCTGTGAGGAGTTTGGCAAGTTTTCTTGAAGTTCTTGAAGAATCCGTTTAATGTGTGTAATGAATCGGCAGAATTGTTTGAACCAGGCTAGAACTCTGTTTTGGAACTACAGTAGGACACATTAGGTCAATGCACATAATGATTGGGAGTTTCCATGGCAGAAAATATGCTGCAACTTTCATTTGGAACACGAGTCAGTAAGGGAATGAGGTCATGGACACTATGTTTTAAAATAATACTTTCAATTGAAATTTTGAAAGATATGCTTCTTCAGAAGCAATTAGCAGTGAATGCGACTTTGTTTTGTGGGTTTTTGTATTAGGCTCAAATGTGGTCTGGTTATTGCCTCGTTGTTTTTATTTTTATTTTTATAAATGTATTAATAATCTATGACGAATCTCATGTCTTGTCTTTGTGTTATGCTTGGAGCCCTTTAAGTTATTCTTTGCACTATCAATTGATTGATCTGATAATTGTGTAGTTTGTTCAAGGTTTTGGTCGCTAGAATGCTTCTGTTCGTTTTATGCATCTTGCTTCTACTCCATAATGAAAGTTGTTTGTTTATGCATCCAGGGACAAAGTTGTCGACTTCCACTGGAATGCAGCTGATCCATGGACAGTTGTTAGTGTATCTGATGATTGTGATACCTCAGGCGGAGGGGGAACGCTACAGGTATCAGGGCGTTCCTTGTCATCCCTTTTTCTTGACATCTAGATTTCAACTTGTAGATGTACTAACTGGTATTACGTTGTTCTCTGCAGATATGGCGCATGAACGATTTGATTTACAGGCCTGAAGAGGACGCTTTGGCTGAGCTCGAGAAGTTTAAATCACACGTGGTTGATTGTGCTTCCAAGTCTTGAAGCATACAGAAACAATGTGTATGGAATAGCTCAAGTACTTGTAGTGTTTCCCCCACCCTCAAGGATCAGTGACCAAAAATTTGATTTGATTTATCTGTTTTTGATGTTGGAAAATATGACCCAATTGAAAAGATTTTAGGTTGCCTACCTTCTGGGCTCTTCGGTATATCTGAGCTTGCCTTTGGAAAAATGTAGTGCAGGCTACAGTTGTGCATCATTAAAAAAATTAAGGATTGTTTGGGATGATCTAAATAAGTGTATTTTTTAACTTTTTATGAAATATGAGTTGAGTATGTGTTGAGTTTGAAGTGATGTGTTAGAGAGGTGATGTGACTTAAATAAGATGATGTGATTTAAATAGGATAGTAATTTTTTGATTTTTTTTAAAAATGCCAAACTAGCCCTTGGTCTTAAGACTTTTTGTTATAGTAAAGATTGAAGTCGTTTTTTTCAAGTTAAATATGTGCTTAATAAATTCCACAATTTTAGGTTAGTCTATATTTCAGTTTATTAGTAAATGAGCTTGTTTTGTATCAAAAAGGTGATGTGATAAATTACTAGGGTAAGCCTGTATTTAAAATTTTTGCATTTTAATAGAACAAGACTTGGCCTAAACAAGTATTTCAGTATTTTTTAAAATAAATAAATGGCCTCTGCTAGTTGCTAACTAGTGTAATGAACATACGGTTCCGATTCGTAGCTCGAATTGCGGGGCTCGAATCGCGGCTCGACACCAAAACGACGTTGTTTTGGTGTTGAGTTTTGTTTTTTTTTTTTTTTTTTTTTTTTTTTCCGTCTATGTTGCAGAACGAAGAAGATGGAGGGGGGGGAGGGGAGGGGGCCCTAATAACAGGGGAGGAGGAGGCGGAGGCGGAGGGCGAGACGATCTGGCGGAGGGAGGACGGCGGTGACGATCTGGAGCTGGGCGAGGACGGTCGGAGGCGAGGCCACGACGATCGACGGTCTGAAGCTCCTCCCTCCCTGCGACGATCGGCCACGGTCTGCTGCGACGGACGATCGGCGGCAAGCTCCTCCCTCCCTTCTCTTCTCTCCCTCCTTTCCTTTTTCCATTTTCGAGCCATTTCGAGCCTGGTAGCTTCGAGCTACCAGGCATTTTCCATGAACATAATAGAAGGTTTATTATTATTATTATTATTATTTAAATTCTGTTTATATATATTTTTTGAGAATTAATTCTGTCTATACTTATATGGACAAATATATAAAATTATTTTTAAAAGCATGGTGTGTATGGTCTAAAGTCTTCTTGTGCTATAAAATATAATTTTAATAAGCAGATGATAGTTTTTAATTGAATTATGTGTATATATCTGAATGAACACAATTATTTTTTAAAGTATATTACAGTATCATATTAACTAACTACTTAGTTTGGTAAGAGAATTAATTATTGAATTGGAGGAGAAAATTAAAAAATGATTTTAATTATATAATTTGTTTTATAACTAAAGTAGGGGTGATTATGGATCCGTTCAACCCGATTGATCTGGGGTTGATGCGTGTTTTTTAGTGGACGGATGTAGATTAAATATTTTAAAATATGTGGATATGGTTCAGCTGACGGATCAACTATTTTGCATTCGTACGAACCCGATTTGCCCATAGATAAAGTTTCAAAAAAAAAAAAAATACTAACAAATAACATAGAGTAAAAATAATAAAATATATATTTTTGTGAAAATATGAGAAATTGATTTTTTTCAATCCGTATCCACCAAATCGGTAGACGAATGCAAATTGATTTTTTTCAATCCGCCTAATTTTAAACGGATGACGAATGAAATACCACCCGACCCAACTCAATCTACGATCAACCCTAAACTAATGGTATCTAGAAACTGAAATTATATTAAAAAATTATTATAAAACATTCTTCAATTATAATGCAATGTATTTTCATGTATCTTACGGGATGCTGGGTGTTGAATGCTTTGGATATACTGCTTGGTTTAAAATATTAATTTCGTGAAAAATAATAATAATTAAAAAATACTCATCATTTTTATATGATTTTATTTTATTTTTGAGGGACGTAATTTTTTAAAATTTAAAGTATTTTATTAATGTTTATTTTTGCTATTTTTTTTTAAATTTTAAAATTACTCTGAAATTAAAACCAAGCAAATGTAATACTATCCATCCGAAGTCGCTTTATTGAAAGGTATTCTCTCTAGATGTATTATTTAAGAAAAAGAAAAAATAAAATAAAATCAAGTACTGCTCAGACATTGCATGATGAAAAAGTATACAACATTGAAATTTTTGCTTATCAAAATCACTAATGGGAAAAATATATATATATGTACATCTATATAAATGTAAAGATGCTAATATTTTCTATCACATCGATCATTTTTTATAATTAAAAATTTTGGTAATTGTTGGCTTATTTTTCTTGCGAAGGAAAATATCATAAATGCGAGCGTGCCAGCAAGAATTGAAAAATTCTTACAGATTAGATTCAAGCCAATTATCAAACGATTGCCTTGACAGTTCTTTTACCTCAACAAAGAGGATTTCAAAATTGCCAAGTGTAGATAAAATAAAAATTAAAAGAAGAAAGAGGAAGACGGAGACGGAGAAAGATGATTGAATGAACAATTAAAGTAATAATTACTTACTTCTACTCCTATGCTTTGAAAAGGAACTGCATAAAATGTTTTGAAAATGAAATGTTGAAAATAAATACTTTGAAAAGAAAGTATGTAAAATAAAATGTAAGAAATATAAATGACAAAAAAAATAGAAATCAATTGTCATTGATTTGAGTTTTAAATCCTTCATAATGTAGTCATAAATGATTATTTATAGGCAAACATTTGTAGGAAAAAACTACCTAAAACTACCCACTATTCCATCTCCTCCATTTTATACTCCATAATCTTTCATAACTTCCTTCAACTCCCACTTCATGCTCCATGTTCTCTATTTTGTTCTCCATCATCTTTCTACATTTCATAACTTCTCCTAACCTCTAAATGAGTAAGAGGATGTGCCACATGTCCTATAATTATATAAATAATAAATAATAAAATTATTTATTTATGATGCCAACTTTACCCTCCACGGCCATTAAAAATTATGTTTACTTGAATTTTTGAAATGCCGAACCAAGCACATGACTAATCTAAACAACAAAGTGCTTCAAATAATATCAACAAAGTACTTCGAATGATATAATAACACCAAATGTTCACAATTTTGTCAATTGAATGCAAGAGCCATTATTTGATTATAACCGAAACACACGTACTATCATTATTTTTGTGCGTTTTGTGCATTAAAAAATAAATTTGGCTGTCAATTTGAAAAAATAAGCCATTCTCAACCACTGATTTAAATGCATAGGCTTTTCCTGGCCAAGTTCAACATTTCAAATGGCTAAGTTATTCTTTAATGCATCAAACTCATCAAAACAATGCTTAAAGATGATTGTTTTATTAGCCATTTCATTAAAATTAAATTTTGATATGAACCACAAATCCAAAAAGGATTTTGAACACCAAGAACCATAAATATAAGATGGCCTTAAAAATTCAAACAGCTTGACATTTTAAATAATTTCAAAAAATTCAAATTCATGAACATTAGTTTGTTCATCATTCTTAGCCATGTTTGGCTTGAGAACATGTTCTTTGGCCAAATAACTTTCATCATTCATTGACAAATTTGACTGTTTTTTTTATTTTAGCCATTAATGGCTTATGAAAATCCTCTATACACGTGTTATTTCTATAGCTCGACTTCATAAGAATAAGTTTTTCAACCCCCCGAGCCTTATATGGAATATCGTTTTTAACTATGTTTGGTTCAACAATAGGCTTTTCAGCCACGTTATTTTCATAAGTTGGCTCTTTAAAAATGGATTTTTTAACCCCTCCGATCCATTGATGAAACAAACTCTTTGCTTTTACTATTTTTAATCATGAAAAATTTTTGAAAAAATTCACCAATTCTGGCTATTAAAGCCTCAGTTAAAGACTTGGTGGTGAGAGTTGACAACTCATCATTCCATTGGCAAATTTCCATATCAAGTTGATAAATTTCTCCAACTAAATAGTGTCTTTTTTCTTCTACCAAATAATATTGTAAGGGATGAAAGTTTATTTCATCAAGAAAATGGATATCTTCTTGAAGATCCAAATTTTTTTGTTTACGCCAAAAGATTTCATTTAGGCTATTTAAAATGAACGAATCCAATTCATCTTTCATTTCTTACACTTAACGTCCCACTAGGCGTGCCAAAAATTGTTGGCTTATTTTTCCTACGAAGGAAAATATCATAAATGCGAGCGTGCTAGTAAGGATTGAAAAATCCTTACAGATTAGATTCAAGCCAATTATCAAGCGATTACGTTGACTGTTCTTTTGCCTCAACAAAGAGGACTTCAAAATTGCCAAATGTAGAGAAAAGAAAAATTAAAAGAAGAAAGAGGGAGACAGAGAAAGATGATTGAATGAACAATCAAAGTAATAATTACTTACCTTTACTCCTATACTTTGAAAAGGAAGTGCATAAAATGCTTTGAAAAGTAAAGGCTGAAAATAAATGCTTCGAAAATAAAGTACGTAAAATAAAATGTAGGAAATATAAATGACAAAAAAAATAGAAATTAGTTGTCTTTGATTTAAGTTTTGGATCCTTTATAATGTAGCCATGAATGGCTATTTATAGGCAAACATTTGTAGGAAAAAAACTACCTAAAACTACTCACTATTCCACCGCCTCCATTTTATACTCCATAATTTTCCATAACTTTCTTTAATTTTCCACTTCATGCTCCATGTTCTCTATTTTGTTCTCCATCATCTTTTCACATTTCATAACTTCTCATAATCTCTAAATGAGTAAGAAGATGCCACATGTCCTATAATTATATAAATAATAAATAATAAAAGAGCATTGCTATATACCCCAGTGGGGGTCGCGCCCCCAGTGACGTGGCGCGCCCCACTGGCTGTCAACCAAAAAAAAAAAAAAAAAAAAAGAAAACTGTTTTTTTTCCTCCAATCCTAGCCTCCACCTCACTGGGGGGTCGACCCCCAGTGGGGGTCTTCAGCATTTTTGATAATAAAATTATTTATTTATGATGCCAACAATAATCATTGCAGTATTACCTACATCGTAAGTGATAATTGATTTTCATGTTCAGTTTCCCAATCAACCTTTGCTCCATCATCATAAAGTGAATATTGGTAACACAAGAAAAATATAAGTTGTGTTTGGTAGAATTTTGTAAATATAATTTAAGAGTATGAGTTGTATTTTGAATTTGTGAGTTGTGAAATTATGATTTGAGTGTAGAAAATTTGTTTGGTTATGGTTTTTGAATAGAGTGTTGAATTGAGTGTGAAATTGAGTTTTGAAAGTTTGATTTGATATGTGAAGTAAGAAAATTTGTTTGGTTATGAATTTTGGAAAGAATTTTCAAAATTTAATTCAAATTGTTATAACTCATAATAAAACACACTACTTTCACACTATTGAAAATTCTGATCAACACTCATACCCAAACTCTTTTTAAAATTCAATTAAAAAAATTTATTATTAAAAGAAAATAACATTAATCAAATTTTTAATTGAAAATACTACAAAGGAAATAATTTTTTTTCAAAATAAATATTCAAAAATTTAAATAATAAATATTTAAATAATTTAAATAATCTAAAAAATTTAATAAGTAAAAAATTAAAATAAATATTCAAAAATTTAAATCGTAAAAATTTAAATAATTTAAAATGTTAATATTTTAAAATTTAAAAACAACTCTACACTCAAATCGTAACCAAACACATAAAACAAAACTCAATTAAGAAATTATTTTTAAAACTCATAACCAAACACATAACTCGAAACTCCATACTACTTTCACAACTCTACACTCAAATAGTAATCAAATACATAACAAAAAATTAAAATATTTAAAAATATTTTTATAAAATAGAGTTTGAATTTTTTTTTATAAATATTTTAAAATTTAAAAAATTAAAATCGTAATATTTTGAAATTAAAATATTTAAAAATATTCAAAAATTTAAAAATTTAAAAAATAGTAACATATTTAAATATTAAAATATTTAAAATCTTAACAAAATTAAAATATTTTATAATATTTAAAAAATTAAAATATTGATTTGAATTAGTTTTGAAAAGAGTTTTGAATTATGTGTTTGATTATGAGTTTTGAAAAGTAATGATTATGTTTTGAATTGAGTTTGGAAAAATTAGTATAGAATTATGATTTGAAAGCTCAAAACAAACAACACACTCAAATCAATGAGTGAAACTATAATTTGAAAATCTTACCAAACGGAGCCATAAATTTTTATTAAAAATGCCTAATTTAATTTCTACTCATTTTCTAGTGCGGCAACTCTGCCGTCTTCTCTCTCTTCAAAGACTGGTTGATTCGAAAAACTATGGTTGCTTCGACTTCTCTCTCGGTCTCGTTTCACTTCATCTTCTTCGAAAGGTATGCCATCCTTCTTCTTCTACTACTACTCCTTCTTCTTCTTCAACCGCATATCTAATTTTGAAAAAGAAAATCATTTTTTTTTCCCCTTCTCTCAAATCCATTGCTTCAGATCTACGCTCAAATCTACTTCAGATTCTTTTTTTGTATTGCTTCTAGAGTTGTTTGATTCTGACCACCAATCCCATCTTGGATAAAAACACGTTTCCTACTTAGAAATGTATGCATAATTCTTGCAAATAAGGGTCGCGCAATGGAGTGCTTTCCAAGGGTGGCTGGTGGCAGGGGGTAAAGGTGGCAATTGGGCAGATTTGGTCGAGTTTTATATGGGTATAATTGGGCGAGTTCATAGGTTTAGGTTGAGTTTGCCACCTCTAGCAGGGGGTGGGAGAGGGAGGCTGGGGTTGCAGCAACGGCCGGAGGTGAAGGTCAAGCTAAGGGTGGTTGGGGGTTGTTGGGGTTGGGGCGGTGGTAGGGAGAAGGGTTCGCCGGAGGAAAGGTGATGTTAAGGAGAGGGGTAGCTGGAAGTAAGTTTGTGGCAATAGGGGTGGAAATCGCCCGATGGTTTGTTAAGCGTGCCCATAATTTATCGGGCTTGGGATTGTGGTTTAGGCCCATAGGGCCAGTTAAGCCCAATTGTAATATGGGTCGGACTTTTGAAGAGTTCTTCAAGCCCAACCCACCGTGCCTTGTAGAATATATTTTTATAAACAAAAATGCTTTAGAACTCTAATATAGGAGCTCTAATAGCTCTAATTGGAAGGTGGGACTCACCCTGATGTGATGTTTGTGCCTTGCTTTGTTTTTTTTTTTTTTTTTGGCTTTGACACATCACTAGAGCTCAAATTAGAGCTCTAGATTTAGAGCTCTCTAGGATAGTCCTTTTATAAATATACATGTTGTTGTATTTTTACACCAACTTCATTTTTTATAAACATAAATAATGTATTAGTAATTATGTAAGAAATTAGTTATAAAAATTGAACTATGTCTTGAATAGGTTAAAGAAGCACACATGAAAAAAATATTATTAAATCCAGGCCATGTGGATAGGTTTGGGATTTATTACTTTGTTTTCGGATGAGTTTGGAAATAAAATATAGGCCTGATCCCGGCCAGACCGGACTTGGGAAATGACTTCTCAAGTGTTATTATGTAATATGAGCCTAATCCTGGCCCATGTCCACCACTAGGTGGAAGGGGTGGGGGTCCAAAAGGGGGTATTTTTTGGATTATGGTGGGGGTTCAAAGTAAAAGCAGTGGGAGGCAATTTTGGTGGATAGGGGGTTCAAACTTAAATCCTAAAAATGTAGTATTAAAAATCTCAAAATGCATAACTGAAACTCAGACAAAGACTATAGATTGTTAATAATATAAACAAGCTATGTTATGTTCCACATTCCAAACTCTATAAGAACATAAAGCATAAAAAACCCAACCACAAAACCATTTTGTTTTTACAGCATTTGATATACAAGGGATTATTTTCAATGATAATTCAGTTAGTGAATAACTAGATGACAATTCGCACAAGAGTTGGATAGAAATCACAAAGAACAATGAAAATTACAACAATTTACAAACCTCCAGAGAGCACTAAGGGCTTAGTAGGACACAGAGAGCAAATTCAGCATTCTCTTGATGTCCAGTCAATACCTACCAAAATAAATACATCAAAAAGGTGTAAATTTTGTGTGAAGAGATACAAACAAGCAAACTAACTCACAAGTCACAACTGATGGTTCTCTTAAACAGATCAAAATTGTCATGAATCAGGTTAATTCAGGCCAGCAAACTCCCATAAATAATTAATGCTGACTAGTTAACATGGTAAGGTTAGGGAAACTTTGCCACCAAAACCAAAAGAAAAGGTTGTAGAAACTAATCTGTGCGGCCATATAACCAGCAGAGTTTATTTCTAGGCATAGCATATGTGCTTCTTTTTCTTCTTTCTTTCTTTTTTTTATTTTATTATTTATTTATTTTTTGAGCTCCTTTATTCTCATAATTCCATTATATATTCTTTTTTCTTTTTTTTTTAATTGGCACTAAGTGTCCGAATCAAAACCCAACTAATCCCCAAGAATGCACAAGCCCTCAACAAGAATTTTTTTGCAAGTGTACCACAGTTAATTCAAAGGTTTTCCTTAAGTTTGATGGTCTCAAGAAATTATTAGTACCTAAGAGGTTTCGATTCCTAAACCTTTGAAGGAGCACACCCACAAAACCCAAGGCCTTAACACCAGGCACACACCTTGGGGTTAGAGTTCCATTATATAGTCATAAAGCTTCGTGTTATATTCCAAGAAAATCATATGCTTGTTTCTTAGGGTTTCCAATTTAAAAATTGTTGACTCTAGAACAATACTATCTTAGAATAGAAAATGACAATTTATGAAAGAAAAAGGAGTTCATAAAACAAATATTCTTAATGAGCCAAACATATTCCATTTTTGGTAGATGTTTAGAAAAACTCTAAAGTGGCTTGTCCACAGCAGACATAAACAAAAGATTTTAATCAAACCTCCACTTAATCAAAAAAATTTAAAAAAAATGAAAATAACTTTGTTGAGGTGGATCTATAGTAACTAGAAATTAGGACATTAATTTTTATTCTGAAAAGGTTAATAATTTCTCAAACCCACTTACCCAAGACTGATGGAGAGTGGGCATGCATGAGAGAGAGAGAGAGAGAGAGAATTCCAGGATTTTGATAATGGAAGGCAAATGATGAAATATCTAAATTAGTATACCTATGAAGCACGGACACGAATACGGACACGAACACGGACACACGACCCGATGATTTAAAAAAAATTGAAATATGGACACGGCAAGGGATATAACAAATTTTTATTTTTTTTATTTTATGTACATTTGATATGCAAATTAATATAATGTTACAAAACAATCAAAATTAATAAAAATTAACATTAATTCAATATATATATAACCCACTACATTTAAACAAATAGTGTTGCTATTAGTGCCCCGTGAATTATTTTGGGCCCCTCGATTTTTAGCTTCTTTTTTATTACAATAATAACCTCAAATAAATTTACTAAAAAAGGTACCATTAATTTTGGGACACCCCATCCATCTCACAATTAAACCCACACAACACTACATCATGAATTAGGGTTTATAAAAGCATCCACCTTCATCACCACCCATCTATCTTCTCCAAATCTCACCTTCAAAACTTACCCACTCTTAAAACCTTGAAAACCCTTTGGCGACACTATTCCAACGATAACAGTAACAACCATTTGATTACTTACACTTCTCCGGTAATGATAATGAGTGAGAGTTTGTTCAACAATCACAACTCGAAACGAGGAGTACAACAATAAAAGTTTAAAGGAAGCTCATAGCTTTGATAGTGTTCTTAGTTTAGAGGATATTGGCTTTGTAAGGATAAATTTCTTTTAAAAATGACAAAAATAATAAAATCTGTTCGTCATTTTTTCGGAACTGAACTCCCAAATATATGGCAAAAATTCGAAAACACAAACCAAAACATTGTTTATTTGTTCGAGAACCGATAACCGAACATTTATTATTTGTTCGAGAACCAATAACCGAACATTAATCATCGAAGAAAAGGATGAAGCGGGAGAGAGAGAGAGAGCAGAGACAGTAATCACACTTGGCGTTTCTTCTTCTTCTTTGTGGGTTTTGTTAGGGTTTTTGGAAGAAAGTTTTTTTTTTTTGTGTAGGGGTGTGTATTCAATTGAATAGGTAGAATGTTTTCACAAGGATAATTTTGATATTATTTGGAGAGAGAAAAATTTTAAGGGTTTCAAAATTTATAAGTGGGGATCCAAAAAAATTAAAGGTCCAAAATAATAAATAGGGTGCTAATAGCACCACTCTTAAACAAATTAATAGATTATTCATATTTGGACACGCGTGCCCCTTCCATGTCCCCTGCAAAAAAAAAAAAAAAAAAAAAAATCAAAGGGACACGCCGCAAAAAAAATAACAAAATTAAAAGCGTGTCCCCATGTCCGACATCGCTACGGCGCCTATTTTCCAGTGTCCATGCTTGATAGTAGAATACACTTACAAACTAATTGTTTGTAATTGAATTCCCTAGGCCAGCCACATCCTACCGAGGGACTGAACCCACATCCTCATGGAAGTTTCCTTTCCTTTGCACGGCTGCCCCTCACGTTGCTCCATGTTTCTCTATCGCTTCCACCTTATCTTTCCATGTCACTTGCCTCATTTTGCCTCATCTAATGCACCCAACCACTTTGCCTCATCTATGTACTGCTCGCCTTGCCACTCGGCAATTCGCCTCATCTCACCTCATCCACTCAGCGGCTTGCCTCACCCACTTGACTTTGAACTTGCACCCTGGTATTATCATTCCTAACAAAGCCAGGAGCAAGCTTAGGAATCTCCTTATGGGGTCAGTGCCATGGTGGAAACACTTGAGTGTACCAATGGCCACTCACGCGATTTACCAAGGTTGCTGGCTAGAGTTAAGTGATCTTCAAAATTTCCCAGCTCACCCCCGAGCACTCTACTTTGACCACTCTTAGAAATGTTACATCAGACATAGGGCTCTACAAAAACAACTTGACCAAGACATGTGGTACCTTCTAAGATATATCACACCTACCCATTGTGACACCTTGAAAAGTTTATCACCACAGCCTTCATAACCTCCATATAGAGTAATAGAGATACACTTTTTTGATAGGCGAAGTATTAGAGATACAATTGAGGAGAGCTCACTCTCTGAAACCTATATACATCAAAAGTTTCCCCAAACTACCACTCTTTGTACTATAAGGTTGCCTCAACTCTCTCCCTCTCAATCTTTGGAGATATAGCACCATCTTAGTACCTACCATAATTCCCAAAGGGTTCAAGGTCTATCCATATCAACAACAACCGTTAAAACCGATTATCTTCTCTTTATTAGTGTCGTTAAGATTCTAAAATTTTCAAATGTTTAAACTCTAATGATTGAAAGTTTTTTCGTACCTGCAAAGAGCTGGTTGCTTGGTTTGGGGATCTTGACCATTCTACAGCACACTCAACCCTCAATATGGAATCACACCACACTCAACTCACTGCTCCCCTCAATCACTTCCAGCATCATAATACCAGCAGCCAGAAAAGAAAGAGGATCACCTGCAAAATCTGTTAGATATACCCATTGAAACATCAAGGAGTATCACCCCTAAGGATAGATGAGGGCAGTCTCCAAGTAGCTAAAAACCATGAATCATTTGAATTTCTTTTTAAATTTTTCAGAGATGACACTCTAAAAGCTCACAGTTGGCCTAAAATGACAGCTTTCTTACTTTTGTGAAACACAATACAGGTTCTCTAATGACATATTGACATAAGAATTTCACCAACAAGAGCTTCAATTTCTAAACTGCATTTATGTTGATCTTCATTTATGAGAAATATATTAGTAAATACAGGATCAAGTTCAGCAGATGTTTATAACGAAGATCATGGTACAAACGCAAGTCAAAAGAAACAAACCAGTAATCTTTACTTACATGGATAAATTATGGCTCATCATTTATAAATTGTTTTAGACAAGCCAAAATGAAGAAAAGATGTTTGCTTGAAGTAACCAACAGATATTCATCTCCTAACAAATATTGATTAAGCTCAAAGATAAAGATTGAGTTGATTACATTATGGACAACGTTCTTCACCATAGCTTCTCAGTTAGCCTTATCATGAATGAATTTATGGCAAGTGCATCCAAAACTATCCATGATGACTCAAATAGCTCATGAAAGAAATCAGCTCCAGTCTCCTCAGCTGCATCTCTGAAAGCAATCCCAAATGCATTTCCTTTATCTGCCCCGAGGCGTGGCTTCCCACAAACTCCAACAATCAACACCTTGCTTCGATCTTGAGTATAGCAAACACAGATCAAAGGCTTCATTTTTGCACCTTTCTCCCGCAAAGCATCCATCAGAAAATGCCCAAATTTAGTCAATGCCTGGGGATAACCCAACAGTTTAGTGTCTATGGAATCTTCAAGCTTCACCCATCTGAACTTACTCCCACTTCTTATTGATCCCTTCTTGGTTATAGCTGAACTTCCTTGTCTCAGAATTGCCCTTTGTATCTTGATAGCATGTTGCATTCCGGTTTCCAACTTTTCAAACTTGCTCAAGGACAATGCATCATAAGCCACTCCAAACTGCTTGGATGCACATGAGCCATCAGATTCTACAAATGACTCTAGAAGTGCCGTTACTCCATACACTACATCTGCTGCGGAAATTCTTGAACTATACCCATGTAGTAAGCAAAAACCTCTATAGTAGAAATCATTTAGCCCATACTCAGGTAAAAACTCTTCAAACTCTTCCTTCATTTTGCGTTTGATCTCAACATTCATGTACTGAAACTTCTGTTTGCAATCCTCAAGTCGAAATCCCATTCGAGCAAGAAGAAGCATCAACTTCTTCATCCCATTGTCACTCCAAGTCTTCAATTTAGTTGCAATGTAGGAGGAGCACAACATTGAATCAAACAAGTTCCACTCTTGTAGCAACATTAGCTTTGGCTCATCTTCGTAGGCAATTCTTGAAGAATCAGGAGCCAAAACCTTTGTTCCATCCTTGAGGGTCACCGTAGTAACAACATCCAGATTCCCAGAGCTATTAACATGCTGCTCAAGCTCCATCACCCCAGCTTGGTATCGCTCATTTGTTAACCTTTCATGAACAAACTGGTCTGTTAAAGCCACACAAGCCAACCACAACAATTCATTTGTGTTCTTCCTCAGGGAATGACATAGATCATACATCAAACACCCAGATGGTTTCCCATGAAAAGTACCATTAGAATAATACTCTTTCTTCAGCTTCCTGAAAAGCTTAACTGGGTCTTTGTCACTTTCATCTGAAACCCTTCTTCTCTTCTGAGACTCACCACCATCTTCCTCCTCACTTTCACTCTCATTCTCATCTTCATCACCATCAGAGTCATCTTCACCTTCGTCATCACTGTTCAAATCACTTGCATTTGCCAAAGCTGAAACCGGAACTTTCAAATCGTATGCCAAATCAGCCTGGTCCTCATCATCCCGAGTATAGAGCACAACGACACGATCATTCTGATCACTGAGATTGTGCAAGTGAATTGGCCGGTGACTATCAACAACAAAAACACGCGAAGAAGGACCCAAATTCAAGACCTTTCGCAGATCCCGGTGACACCCCCAATTTACCAAAAGAATTGTGACAGGCTCATCGGAAGAAGAACAGAAATTGGGTCCTGCGTACCTGTGAATTTCCTTAAAACTGGAAACTGGGTAACAAGCATATCTAACCGAATCAGATTCAAGAACATGACCAACAATCTTCAAAGCACAGAGAGAATCGACATCAGAAGTCGATGGGAATATAAGCAAAGGAGTGGAAGAAGCCGAAGACGAAGCTGATTCGCGCAATCGAGCATAAAACGGTTCAACGCTTTGCTCCCTCACCATAATTACTCAAATTGGGCATTCAAAATTTTAAAAATCCATAATTTTTTGAGTCCAAGAAAATGAACCAAACTTTACTCAAAATTGACAGGAACATATCAGAATCTGAGAGAATAGATTGGCGTTTCAGATTAGGTCACGAGCTAGAGAAATCAAACGAGAACAACATACATATTTGTTTATTGTGTATATGTAATTTTCAACAAAACAATTAGGAGTGGAAGCTAAGTGAGAGAATTGAGATCGAGAATAGGGTTTGGAGTACCTTTTTTATTTGAATTTTTTAAACGAAGAATTCATTTCGTTCGAAACTTTTTTAGTATTTGTTTTCATATCAAATTTCAATTTTTCAAAGGACCGCGAACCTTTGGCGGTAGATTCGGGAGGTAGGCTATGATGAAAACGCCCTTAGGTTAAGTTTTTTGTTCTGACCGTAGGATTAGATATATATTGATAAGAGAACTGATTTCAATGGTCGTGATCTACCTTTTGGGAGTCTTTTGACAACAAGCTAAAAAAGTTAGGCTCCGTTTCTTAAGAATTTCAAATTATACTTCTACTTATTGATTTGAGTATGTTGTTTGATTTTGAGTTTCCAAATCATAATTTTACGTCTATTTCTCAAAACTCAATTCAAAACATAATCATTATTTTTCAAAATTCATAACCAAACACATAATTCAAAATTCTTTTCAAAACTCAATTCAAATCAATATTTTAATTTTTTAAATATTTTAATATTTAAATATGTTATGATTTTTTAAATTTTTAATTTTTTGAATATTTTAATTTTTAATTTCAAAATATTACGATTTTAATTTTTTAAAATTTAAAATATTTTATAAAAATAAATTCAGACTCTATTTTATAAAAATATTTTTAAATATTTTAATTTTGTTGTTATGTATTTGGTTACGATTTGAGTGTAGAGTTGTAAAATTAGTATGGAGTTTCGAGTTATGTATTTGGTTATGAGTTTTAAAAATAATTTTTTAATTGAGTTTTGTTTTATGTGTTTCGTTATGATTTGAGTGTAAAGTTGTTTTTAAATTTAAAATATTAACATTTTAAATTATTTAAATTTTTTGAATATTTGAATTATTTAAATTTTTACGATTTAAATTTTTTGAATATTTATTTAAATTTTTTACTTATTAAATTTTTAGATTATTTAAATTATTTAAATATTTATGATTTAAATTTTTTGAATATTTATTTTGAAAAAAAATTATTTCCTTTGTAGTATTTTTAATTAAAAATTGATTAATATTATTTTCTGTTAATAATAAATTTTTTTTATTGAATTTTAAAAAGAGTTTGGTTATGAGTGTTTATCAGAATTTTCAATAGTGTGAAAGTAGTGTGTTTTGTTATGAGTTATAACAATTTGAATTAAGGCCAAGTTTGGCATCTACTAAATAATACAAAAAGTCAAAAAGTCACTATCCTATTTAAGTCACATCATTTTATTTAAATCACATCACATCAAACCCAACTCAAACCCAACCCATATAAGCCAATAAGTCAAAAAGTACACTTTTTTTGAACATCCCAAACCAACGCTTAAGTTTTTAAAACTCTTTCCAAAACTCATAACCAAACAAATTTTCTTACTTCACATGTCAAATCAAATTTTCAAAACTCAATTACATACTCAATTCAACACTCTATTAAAAAATCATAACCAAACAAATTTTCTACACTCAAATCATAATTCCACAACTCACAAACTCAAAATACAACTCATACTCTCAAATCATATTTACAAAATTCTATCAAACGCAACCTTAATTTTTTGATTTTTTAATTTTTTTTAGTAAAAAAAGTCAATTTTTTTGCTAAAAGAGTTATCCAAAAGTCAAAAAATTAATTTTTTTACCAACTTTCTAAAACACTCCTTAGGCCCCGTTTGGGAACCCTCACTTTTAGCCAAAAAGCCAAAAAGTTACTAAATTAGCCAAAAAGCCAACAACTCATACTAAAAAGTCAAAGATTCTCTTTTCTCTCTACTTTTTACACATCTTTTCGTAAAAAGCAAAAAAGTCATTCCAAACATACTAATTTTTTTTAGCTCATATTTTAACTAAATAGCCAAAAAATTACTAAATTAACCTGTTCCCAAACGAGGCCTTAGTCTCAATTTTATAAAAAGTGATCGCAATCATAACTACCATCGAATCCGGATCCTCGGTCGCACAAGCCTGCGGCCTTTCCTGCGGCACCCCCAAAACGACGTCGTTTTGGGGGAAATTTCAATTTAAAAAAAAAAAAAAAAAAAAAAAGCTGAACTGAAACCAGAGGGAGGGCAAGAAGAGAGAGAGGAAGGGAGAAGAGGGGAGAAAAAGGGAGTCCAGTGTCGGTACTCGACTCGTCGTTCTTGTCGATGATGATTAACGAAGAGAGGAAGAAATTGTCGGATCGGAAGGTTGATCGGAGATCATGTAGGATGTCGAAGGTGTTTGATGCAGAGGTGGAGACGGATCAAGAGAGTATTGGATCATCGGAGGAGATAGAGTCGCCGAGATCGGTGTCGAAGCTTGGGCAATGGACGCCGAAGAAGGTTTTTCATGTGCACAGCCAGATTCTGAGGATTAGAGAGGAAGATTTGCACATTGGTGAGGATATCGGTGAGGGTTTGAGTGCCAAAGATAAGATTTCTGGTAATCATCATCATCACCAGCTGCCTTCTCTGATCAATCTTCTCCCTTTCTCTCTCTCTTCTTGCCCTCCCTCTGGTTTCAGTTCAGTTTTTTTTTTTTTTAAATTGAAATTTCCCCCAAAACGACGTCGTTTTGGAGGTGCCGCAGGGAGGGCCACAGGCTTGTGCGACCGAGGATCCGGATTCAACTACCATCGGCTTGTGCTAGATTATAAAAGTTTAATTCGTTCAGCCTATCTGGTGATTTTTTATTATTATTTTATTTTATTTTTAAAACAAAACTTATTTTGTGGTTGCATTGCATGCTTATTTAAATAGTTGTCAAAAAATAAGAAGAAGAAAAAAAAAATATTATGTATTTTTTTTATTATTAATGGACACCCCACATATATTTGCCAAATACTTATTAAATTTTTTTAATAAATTACAAAGACACCCCATGAGATTTAATTAAAATACAAATCGTCCTCTGTGGTTCTGGAAATTACTTTCCACCCCCCTAAGGTTTCTAATTTTATAACAAATCGTTCCTTTTATTAATAAATCATCAAATCAATTAACAGTTTTTAATGATATTAGAAATATGTTTGTTGGCTACATATTTTGTATAAGCCAATTACAATTCGACGCGTGGCAGAATAAGGGTAATACAGGAAGACTATTCAAGTCTTCGATCATGATCGTACACGTGGCGGTTGGTATTGGTTATTACGAGATCTGAGTAGCATTGGATCAGTAAAGAGATGCAAATAGATGTGGCTTCAACGGTTACTCACATTCAAATTCAAAATTAGGAGGGAAGCGTAACAACAAGTGATGGCATAGTGGAGCCAATTATAAGGCAACATGATTAGCGATCATAGAGAAGCAGTTCGACGGTTGGAAATGCAATTCGATGGTCATCCTTGAGAAGTATAAATAGCAGAGAAGGCCCCAGAAAAAAGCCCCAAACTCAGATCCGAAAAACCAGTCTTATTCTACTTTATTTCCCTTCCAGTTTTACATTTCCTGTTCTTTACATTTCTACACTTTAAAATTCATGCATTGCACTTCATTCATAGGAGTAGTTTCAAGTAGATTGTTGTTGTAAACCTCTACGAGGCTGAGTTTAGATCATTGTAAGTTTTTTCATTTTAATGAAATGCTTCAATTGTTCTTCATTTAATTGTTATTTTGCTTAATTCTTTTAAATCAAGCCACCAGTAAAAGTCCTCTTCATTGAGGCTGAAAGAACTAAAACACAATCATCTGATAATTGGTTGGCAATTAATTTTCTGTAAGGACTGATTGATCCTTGCTAGCACGCTTGCAATTACAAAAATAACCTTCGAAAGTCAAAAAGTCAACATATATTTTTGGCACGCCCGATGGGACTAATTGAAATGGCTAGACGTAGAAAACAAGGAGAAAATGAACGCTTGGAAGAAGGCGTGGAAGGAGATGTAGAAATACCTAATCCAGAGGATAATGTGACAACACATCCTGTGGAGACACCTATTTTATCAAAACCTATGGTCGAATAGACCAGCACTTCGGGACAAGTACCACATGTTCAGAATATTGGACGAGGCCAAGGAATTGGACCATCCACTGTTCCATCTATTCAGCCGATGAATCTATGGGGTGGCCTAGTAGATGCCATGGGACAGCAATTAATGAACAAGATGGAAAGGTGGGCAACATCATTTTTGGATCGAATGAATACCCACTAATCAACAAACACAAGACACACGGAAGATATTCCAAATGTCCCTCAGCAAAGATTGGCTAGAGATAAACAGCATATGCAAACCAATAGACATTTTAATGGTCAAACTAGCAATCAAAACTATGAAAGACCATCACCTCAGTCTTGGTATGAACCTATTTCGAGGCCTATGACAGGTCAAAATGCATCAGTACTTAACAGTGAAGCCATGCAAGTTGGCGGATCTGGCCCAGTACAATAAAATGGCATAAGAATGGTCCCAAATCCCATGTTCGAAGCCATACCTGGCACGAGGAGGTTCACTAATCCCTTGTTCGAATTTATACCCGGGGGGTTGGAAGGTTTTCCTACAAATGGAAGAGACACAACACCAGTTCCAGCACCTTTCGCAGGATAGGCTCAAAGGGGTTACCCACACCCCCAACAGCAACCGGCACCACAGGGACAACCAGTCCCAAATATACCACCTTATGGACCAAGAGGACCCCAGACACAAGGTTGTCCACCAAACCCTGTATTTGTCCCTCCAGTAGTGGTTCAGTAGGCACAAAATATGGTCCCTAGGGACCAAATTGCTGATATTGTTAGAGAGATGTGTAGACCGATGGCTTGGGGGGTCCAGACTCCTGTGTACAGGAAACCGTACCCAGAATGGGTAGATAAGGTACATGAATACCCAAGAGATTTTAGGATACCAGATTTTGCCCTTTTTTATGGGAATGGAAACTAGTCAACAGTGGAGTATATTGCTAGATTTGCTGCTCAATGCGGTGAATTCACTAATAATGACTATATGAAGTTAAGATTATTCTCAAATTCTCTAACTGGGGGAGCATTTGTATAGTATATTAACCTTACACCTAGCTCTATCCAAATTTGGCAACAAATGGAAGAGGCATTTCATACCCAATTCTTCCAATCGGAGCCAGAGGTTTCCATGGTAAACTTGGCAATATTGAGTCAAAGGCCTGATGAGAAGGCTACTCAGTTTATTGCCAGATTTAAAAGAGCACGAAACAAATGTAGAGTCATCTTACCAGAGCCAGAATTCGTGAGATTGGCTCAAAATGGCTTAGAGTTTAGGCTTCAAAAGAAGTTTCACTCGACTGAGTTCAAAGATTTAGTGGAACTAACTTATAAGGTGTCTAGGTATGAAGCATTACTAGAGGAAGAACAAGATTGAAATAATGCATCGTACAAGACATATTATAGAAATCCTAATTATGAGATCGATGCAGCAGAGATTATGGGGAAAGAACCTGTGATCTGTGAAGCATTAATTCACAAGGATACAACAATTGACCAACAGTTTAAAAAGAAAAACCTTCATAGGAAATACTCTTTCGATTTAACTAAGGCAGATGACATTTTTGATCATTTGCTTGCAGCCAACTTCCTTAAGTTACCAAAAGGAGTCAAAATTCTATCTCCAGATGAACTTAAAGGAAAAGTATATTGTAAATGACATAATTCTTGGTCTCACTAAACTAAAAACTATATTGTTTTTTGAGACAGGATCCAAGAACAAATTCGGAAAGGAAGTTTGAAATTCCCAACCAAATCAGAAAAAGCCATGGGGATCGACAGTAATCCATTTCCAGAAATTGGAGAGGTGGCAGCCAATGTCATTATGCCAGACTTCCAGAACTTGTCCTTGAAAGAATTGGAAGAAGTCAACGTGCAGATGCATGTTGCCAACCAGACAACTATCAAGAAAGACACTGGAAATCTACCAGCTATTAAACAAGGTTTCTCACACTAGAGGGAAGACTCTGATGAAGAAACACTGGATGACGACTCTTTAGAGGCAGCTGTAATGCAAAGGATGTGTCCCAGGTGCAGACTGAGCTATAAGTGGTTGAAAGGGCTTCCAATTGATGGGAAGCAATATTACAGGGATGTGCAGAGACGTCCTAAACCAACCAATGCTTATAACAAAAGGCCATATCCAACTAGTGGTAGGCAGCAGCCATTAATGGTTGAGCCAACAGCCGATAGAATGCATTTTAAAGGCAATAGACCTTTATATGAGTCCAGGCCACCTAATTATTACAGAATGGAGAGAAGTCATTCTGAAAGGAGACTAGAGAAGGGTTCAGTTTATGGGATCAAAGCTAGAGATTGGCCCCCTAGACCAGCCTCACGCAGGACAGAAAGTGGCCACCCTCATCAAAGGCCTGAGTTAGGCCCAAAACATGAAGTCAGAACCGAGCAGTGGCCTTCACAGCCAGCTTCGAAGATGGCTTCGAAGGAAGAAAGGAACAGTTCAACATCTGGGTCAGTAAGTTTGTGGGTACCTGGAGTTCCGGATTGGTTTGTCATGCAGAACAAACCTAGGGAGGTATCTATCCAAAGAGATGTTGTTGGAAACCAAGGTAGGATGGTCAAATCTCCTTTGGTGGCCCTAAACAATTGAGTATTGCTTAAACACCCAAAAACAAAGGAACCAGATATGGTCCCAGTAATTTCGAGATCACAAAGGAGAAAGATTCAGCGTAGGTACACTCAGTACCAGAAAGACCTGAAAGAAAGTGGGGAGAGCTCTTCATTGGTCCAGACAGAAGGAAAGAAAAATCCAAAGTCAGATCATACTCCAAAACCAACTCTACAAGGCAAAATGGACTGCAGCAGAGAACAGTTGGCCAAAGTTCACTCTGAACTAAAAGCCAGAGAGAAGTCCAGTTTAGCAGGATTGGAGAAGGCTTTGATGGAGAGTAATAGCAAGACAAAAGAAGAAATTGGCCTAGGCCAAAAGAAAGGAATGGTTGAGGAAGAAATGTTCGAAGCCTTCATGACTGAACAAACATTTTTGGTTGAAAAACCAGTTGGAAAAGGCCATTCGAAGGAGTCTATTAGTAATGAGGTGCCAGAATGCAGCATGGAAGATGCTTTTGAAGTAACTGAACAAGGTGGCCAAGAGGAGAAACAGGCATAGCCGGCCATCTAATTTGGCTCAGTATCAGTGAATATGGTACACATACTACCGCATGAATTCCAAGCTGGAGATGAGAACCAAGAGGGGCAAGAAATTGACCCAATTCCAGTCTCTAGTGAAGACTCACAAGTGAGTATGGTGCAAGATGAATCGGGAATGGGCACCCCAATGGAAACTGAATATGAGAGTGAAGAAGAAGTGAGTATTAACCTCTTATATCCTTTTGAGTATCCCTCGAACTCCATGACACAGCATGTCAAGCCTTTGTATATCAAGGCCTTCTTCGATGGGATACAATTGAACCAAGTCTTGGTGGATAATGGGGCAGCGGTGAACTTACTACCGAAATCTTCCTTGAAGAAACTAGGGAAAATGAACCCCAGGTTAATCCCAACCAGCACAACCATTGCTGGCTTCGTTGGAGACAAACAGATGGCTCAGGGAATTCTGCCCATCAACCTAAGTGTAGGAACCAGGGACTGCATGACGACATTCTTCGTTATCGACAGCAATGCTAAGTACAATGCTTTACCTGGCAGAGATTGGATCCACACTAACAAATGTGTGCCTTCCTCTTTGCATCAGAAAATAATGATGGCCTTGGGCAATGGAGAGACAGAGAAAATTGATGCAGATCCTCAACACTTCATAGTCTGTGCAGACTTCGCAGAGGCCAAATTGTATATTGAGGGAGTGACACCACTCAGTGTACTGAGGAAACCTGATGGCTCAGCCGAAGTGACGGCTGATGAGGAAGTAACACACCTGAAGCACTTAGTCCAGGAAAGTGCTGATGAAGAGGTTGTCGTTAAGGATAACAATGACGCCTGGTTGTAGGCAAAGAGATGAAGCACAAGAAGCCAAGTCTTTGATTCTAATTAAGTTTTCAATATTTGATGTAACATCAATAGTCTAGAAAGTGCAAGAGTAAGAGAAAGAAGCCATGATAATTGGCTGCAAGCAGGAGCAGCAACAGGCCAGAGTTTTGGCCCTTGATAAATACTGTGCACTGGACATTAAAACAAAAGTCTAGGAGATACAGGAAGAAGAAGCCTTATGAACAGACTTTGTCTATGAAGAGGAGGGTAAAGATTTTGAATTAAGGAACCTGGGAGTAGAACAAAGCAAGAAGATTACTTCGAAGGTAGAAGGAATCAAAGAAGAAGCTTCAGTAAGTTCTCAGACACAAGACCCCTTAGAAGAAATAAATTTAGGGAAAGGTTCTATACAACAGCCCACCTATATAAGTGCTTGTTTGAATGCTCTAGACAGGGACCAGTTGTTGGTTGTTCTGAAGAAATATAAAGATTGTTTTGCATGGTCTTATAATGAACTACCAGGATTGGATAGATCATTAGTAGAACATAGGCTCCCTATGAGGCCTAATTTCAAGCCATACAAGCAAAAACCAAGAAGAATGAGTCTAGAAGTGATTCAGAAAATTAAAGAGGAAATTCTTATACTACTCAAGGCAGGTTTTATAGGATAGCCAGGTATGTTGAATGGCTATCCAATATTGTGCCTGTAGTTAAGAGAATGGTAAAATGAGGGTATGCATTGATTTCAGAAACTTAAATCTAGCAACTCCAAAAGATGAGTATCCTATGCCTATAGTAGATTTGTTGGTAGACAGTTCAGTAGGGCATCAAATTTTATCAATGATGGATGGGCACTCTGGTTATAACCAAATCTGCATTGCAGAAGAGAATGTTTACAAGACAGCGTTCAGATGTCCTGAGAATATTGGCACCTTCAAATGGGTTAAAATGCCATTTGGCCTGAAGAATGCTGGGGCTACTGTAATAACCTTCACCACTGATTACTGGTTAACCACTGATTACTGCTAAACTGAGACTGATTATGATAAGTAATTGAATCGACTGAAATACTGAACTGACTGATTGAATGTACTAGTTTAAATGCATTTCTATCTGTTTGACTGTTAAATTATCTATCCATGTTTTATGCTTTAAACTGCAAATTGAAGGCCTTGTCGGCGGCCGAATTCGAAATTGACCGATGTTTTAAGATCATTAGAATTAATGTGATTTTATGGTGTATTTATCTGAAATATGATTTGGTATGATTAAATTAGATTAAATGAAGCTAAATTATAAGAGTTGGCCTTATTTACCAATTTACCACTAAGTGGACCTTGCTAGACAATTGTATAGTCTTGATTCATATGTGTTGCACCTTTTGTTCATTTCATTTGAGACCCTCAACCGAGAGAGAGAGAGAGAATTTGGAGGAAAGCTTGATTTCATCTTGTAATTGCTTGAGACTTAGAAGGTTTGAAGGATTTATTGCAAATTTAGCTTCCATACTTGTGATTGAGGACCTAAGGTAGGAGAAACCTCTTCTTAATTGTGTATTTAAGTTAGTTCTTGCATGTTTCATGCTAAATTGAAGAGTTGAGCCTAGAATTGATTTAAGATTATTGAATTAGAGCTTAATTCATGCATGCATGTTCACATTTGTGCATTTTGAGGTTGTTGTTCATGAAATTCCACATGCATGTTCATATTTTTGCATTGGACCATGAATTCATCTTGTTTATGGAGAAATTGGCTCATTTGAGCATGTATTTGAAGCTTTGAAGTTGTTGAATTCATGCATGTTACACATTCATCATGTTCTTGAAGTGTTGGTTTGAAATTGTGTTTAATTGAACTACCCTTGGGCTTTGAATTTACAAATTGAGCTTTGAATCATGTTATACTATGAGTTTACAAGTGTTTTCTAGAAAATCAGTCCAAGAGGATCGAATTTGAGGCATTTAAACTTGGTTTTGAGCTTGAGGTTCAAATCTGGGTTTTCCAGAATTTGGACTCACGCTCGAGTGGGAAAAGTGGCGCTCGAGCATGAAATTCGTGCTCCCAGCACTTTGCATTGTTTTACAGTCCGCTTGAGCGGAAGAATGGATGCTCGAGCGGGTGTCGAGCGCCCATCGAGCGTGATTTTCACACATCCAATACTTTTGCCATGTTTTGCAGTACGCTCGAGCGGGGAAAGTGACGCTCAAGCGGGGAACCTTTGTCTGCATGTCCGCTCGAGCGGGACCCTGTTTTTCTGAAAATTCTGAAAATGTTTTTAAAGTGCATCTTTGCATCCTCATTTCATTCTAGGCATTCTTAGGCCTAGTTTAAGACATCTTAATGAGGATATAGATGTAGAACCGCACTGAGTCTGAGTAGAGACTAAGTCTTTGATTCCCGAATGTGAACTTAGTGTGTGTTCATCCTGTAAACTGTGTAGGGTTGGCATCTGATAACGCACTCTAGCTTATCTGTAGCCCAGAACTCTGTGAGTAACAACTGTGTAAAGATATGTTCAAATTTGAATAATTTCTGAATGGTTAAACTGTACTGTTTCTGAATTGATACTGTTAACTGAATGAATGTATGTCCTCTATTCTGAATTGTATTGTCGCATCCATAGCAACTACTGTTATTGTTACTGCTACTGTTACAGAGATCTCTGTTAGTTCCTATCTTGGAACTTTTGTTTACTGTTATGATGGCCATCATTGACTGCTCGGTCTTTCAAGACCTACTGTTTACTGTACTGTTCTGCTAATGGATGTCCACATATGACTGTTATGACTGAATGACTGATATACTGAATCAATTGACTGTTTTCAATACTGAAAGGATATTCATTCTTAACCTCTTTACGCATTATGTTATTCACTGAGCTTTAGCTCACTGTTTATATATATATGTAGGTGTCCAGGCACCAGACCGGAGCTAGGAGCGTGAGTTAGACTTCCTTTGGTCAAAGCCAACCACTGTGCCTCACTGTGAGATTCCGAGCCCGTTCAAGCTACGACTTTGGGGTGTTTTAGTTTCCCTCATCTGTCTTTGTATCTGTTTTGTAATACTGCATCGACTGATAGCACTGTACTGTACTATCTTAATAGGGATTAAGTCCCTGACCTGGATGATTGTAAATACTGTACATACTGTTTTGGTACTGATAGTATATATGTTATGAAAAGTCTCTTTGCATATAGACTGTCACAGCTCATTGGACATTGTTTAATTACTGTTTTGGCTTCCGCCATGCCCCTATACTCTGTAATACTGTCTTACTGTTAAGCAGGCCTTCGGTAATCACGGATTACTGGCCGGTTACGGTGCTAAACCCATAGGGGCGGGTTTGGGTCGTGACAGCTACATATCAGAGGGCTATGAACACTATCTTTCATGACCTTATTGGAGGGTATTTAGAGTGTTATATTTGACATTGTAGTGAAATCCCAATCCATGGAGGAGCATCTGTTTCACTTAGAAGCAGCTTTTGAAAAAATGAGAAAGTTCAAGTTGAAACTCAATCCTCTTAAGTGTGTGCTTTTGGCGTATCATCTGGAAACTTCTTGGGCTATATAGTACACAAGAAAGGAATACAGATTGACCAGAATAAAGCCAAAGCCATCATTGAGCCAGACCTCCATCAAGTAAGAAAGAATTACAAAAGTTTCTTGGACAGGTTAATTTTCTTCGAAGATTCATTTCTAATACTGCAGGGAAAACTAAAGTATTTTCTTCCTTGTTAAGGCTAAAAGATGAAGAGGAATTTGTGTGGACAGCAGAGCATCAAATTGCTTTCGAAGGAATCAAAGCCTACTTGGCCAACCCTCCAGTGCTGATGCCACCAAAGGGTGATAAGCCCTTGAAGTTGTACATAGCTGCAGCAGAAGATTCATTGGGAGCTTTCTTAGCCCAAGACAATGAAGAAGGCAAGGAGCAAGCTGTTTATTACCTTAGTAGGTTTCTGAATTCTTGTGAATGTAAATACTCAGCTGTTGAAAGCTGTGCCTTGCATTGTATTTTGCTGCAATGAATTAAGATACTATCTTTTGCCTACAACTGTTTTGGTAATTGCAACCACAGATTTGGTTAAGTATATGTTATCTAGACCTGTGTTGAGGGGAAGAATTGGCAAATGGATACTAGCCTTATCAGAATTTCATTTAGAATATGTTCCTCAAAAGGCAGTAAAAGGACAAGTTTTAGCTAATTTTTTGGCAGACCATCCATCTCAAACAGAAAGCCAAGAGATAATGGAACTTGGTATGGCTAGTGTTGAACCATGGCAGATGTGGTTTGATGGATCAAAAGCCAATGGTCTAATTGGAATTGGTGTGGTAATTAAATTACCACAAGGAATAGAAACCACGCATGGTTTCAGAGTGGATGAAATTACTTGTTCCAATAATCAAGCTGAATATGAAGCCTTAATAATGGGACTGGAAATTCTTATTGGATTACAAGTTCATGCAGTTGACATATTTAGAGATTCTCAATTGGTGGTTAACCAAGTGAAAGGGATTTTCAAATGTCAAAGTATAAGCATGTTGCCATACTATGTTGTTGCATTATATCTACTTTCTCAATTTCAAATAGCAAATGTAACTCATGTCCCAAGATTCTTGAATAATAGAGCTAATGATGTGGCTCAGAAAGTTTCGAATTTCAAGAGAAGGGATAATGCTCAAAGGGACATAAGCCAAATAACATATCAGAAATTAATACCACCCTTAAATAAAAGGAATGTGATCCTAGAAGTCAATCATAATGACTTACAAGAACAAGATTGGAGGCATCCAATAATGCAGTATCTGGCTGGCCCATCTTCAAAGGCCAGCAGAAAAATTAAATTATAATCTATGCAATACATGATGTATGGTAATGCTCTCTACAAAAGAGGAGGAGATGGTTTATTGATGGAATGTTTAGGCCCAAAAGAAACATTGACAGCTATGGCTGAGGTTCATGAAGGCATCTGTGGTGCTCATCAGCCTGGTGTGAAGATGAGATGGTTGCTTCGAAGGCATTCCTACTATTGGCCAACTATCCTTAAAGACTGCATAGAGTATGCAAGAGGTTGCCAGGCATGTCAAAAGCATGGCACAATAAGGCATGTGCCTATAACTGACCTGCATACAGTAGTGAAGCCTTGGCCATTTAGAGGATGGGCCATGGATATGATGGGGAAAATACACCCACCCTCTTCGAAGCATCATTGTTTCATTTTAGTAGCCACTGATTATTTTACTAAGTGGGTCGAAGCCAAGCCATACAAGGCTGTAGACCAGACTGAGGTCATTAGATTCATTAAGGATTTGATCCATAGATTTGGTATCCCGCAGACGATAACTGTTGATAATGGGACTGTATTTGATGGGAAAATGGTAAAGTCTTTTATGGCAGAGTTTGGAATTAGTTTTGTTAATTCCACCCCCTATTATGCACAAGCCAATGGTCAAACTGAATCATCCAATAAGTCCTTGAAAAAAGGAATACAAAAGGTTGTGGAAGACAATCCTAGGGATTGGCATAACTTATTGCTTGATGTATTGTGGGCTTATAGAACTTCTCCAAGGTCAAGCACAGGAGTCACTCCTTATGCCTTGGTATATGGGCATGATGCAGTGTTACCTGTGGAAATTAATGTTAAGTCCTTGAGGGTAAGATGCCAAGACCAGTTAGATCTTGAGCAATACCATCAGAGTATGTGCTTGGAGTTAGAAAGCATAGATGAAGCTAGAATTCTGGCATTAAATAGCATTCTTTTCCAAAAGAAGAAAGCAGCCAAGAACTATAATAAAAAAGTCAAACACATTGGCTTTGATGAAGGTGATTTGGTATGGAAGACAATACTCCCAATAGGGATTAAAAGCCATAAGTTTGGCAAATGGTCACCTAACTGGGAAGGACCATATCAAGTTCATAGAGTCCTGCCTTTTGGAGCATACCATTTGAGAAATTTGAATGGATATGTACATTCCAAAAAGATTAATGGCAGATATTTGAAGCCTTATTTTCCAACTATATGGGAAACACAAGGAATAGAATAAATGTTGAGTAAAAGAACATGAGAATATTCAAATGAAAATAAGAATTTGCTTTTCATAAAGAGTTGAATACATTCTGCCATAAATTGGCCCAAAAGTCATTACAATGTCTCAGTTGTTCTTTTACAATAGATGTTCTATTCTTAAATGATGAGAACAACTGGATGGCTGTGGTCATTTCCTACTTTCGGTCGGCCAGTCCTTAATTGGTAATCTGCAACTTGGTGTCAGTTCGGATTAAGGCCTGGTTAACTGCGGAGAGCTCCTCTTCAAGTTGAGCTTTCTTCTCCAGTAGTTGAGTTCGAAAGTGGGAGACAGAGGAATGTTATTCCTTTAGCTCTGATACTTCAGTATGTACTGTGGAAACAAAGCTCTGGTCTCTAACCAATTTCTCCTCTGCAGCCTTGGCAGCATGGCAAATGTTGATGTAAAAGTCAATAGTGGCTGTTGCCTGAGATAAATGACTTGAGACATTCATGCCGGATTGCTCAACGATTTTGTAGCACTGAAGGAAGCCATTTCTTATTATAGGCCTCTGTAAGGCCTCAAAAAGGATCCTTGAAAGGGATGTCAATAGCTCCAGGCAGTTGTCCAAGTCTATCAGAGGCGAAGAAGTCTTACTACTGGTGGAAGAGCTCTCAAAAATTTCTAGTAAGGAATCAGCCAGAACTAATGGCTCAGTCTCATCATTAGCCATCGGTGAGGTGGAAGGTATGTCGAAGAGACTAGCTAGTCTCGCTTCGAAGATGTCTACCTCATCCATGGACATGAAGGGCGCAGAAAGAGCTTTGGTGGAAGGCACAAAGGACTGCATAGGGATAGGAGAAATGGGTGGAGCATCTTCAGCAATTTTTATGGTTCTAGCCACCAATAGATCGAGGGAGAGGGGCTGGAACTAGGTAGAGGTGATAAACCATGAGTTGGAGAACTACTAGTACCCTCTATAGAAGAATCAGCTACCATCAAAGAGGAAGTAGTAGCTGGAGTTTCCTTAGGAGGGGAAGGAAAAGTAAGGCTCGAAAGAGAACTAAATTGAGAAAAATCAAAAGACAAATAAGGGAGATATGGGGTTAAGCCAGAAGGAAAAGGAGCAGGAATACTTGGCCTTAGGAAGGGTATAGAAAATATAGAGCCTGGAAGTGGCAGAATTATTTGAATGGTCTCCACATCTTGAGTTTGTTCCACTTCAACTGAAACTGAGGGAATCCTTATTGGAAGAATAGACTCAGTAGTTGTTGCTGCAAAAGAAGAAGTACAAAGTAATGTCAAGTCTCAATACCAAGAAATTGACAAGGAAAGAGAATAGAGACATGAAAGAAGTTACTTATCTCAGAAGTGGTAGCCACAATGGGAGGGCTGCAAAGAGAATAATGCTCAACAATATGCTGTCTCCTTGCAGTTTCTCTTCGGATTGCAGCAGCAGCAGAAGCTTCATCTATTAACAGTTGTTGCTGCCGCTTTTTTTCAGCTCTCTGAAAAACAATTATGGCCTTAGAATGTTCCTGCTCTACTGCCTTGGCAGCTGCCTCATGAATAGGGTCTTCGACCAAATCAGAAGGGGAGACAGTCATCTTCCTTCTCTTTTTCTCTGTATTGGTATTCCTGCTCCTTCTCAATTTCTCTCTCTTCAATCTGGGATTCAGATTCCTCAGAAGTGAGTTCCTTTTCTACTACTCTGGCAGTTGTCTCATGAGTGGGATCTTGAACCAAATCAGAAGAAGAGACAGTCACTCTCTTTCTTCTTTCTAAGGATGTCTCTTGCTCTTGCTCTGCTCTTCTTCTTCTTCTTGCCTGAACTTCAGGTGCTTCATTTTCAGATCGAGCAAAAGTTTCATTTTCTTCTTTTGCTGTTTGCTCCTGAGAAGATTTAAAGCTTGGGTCTTCTGAGAAGAGTCTCCCTGTGAAGCACCCGCACCACCTTCACAAAAGAAGAACTAAAGATAAGGCTAAAAAGTATTATAAAAAAAAAGCAAAAGGAGAAGAAATAAGGGTATATACCTTTCTTCGAGGCAGCCCGAGTAACTCTAGGAGGAGTGGAGGCAGCAGGAATAGACTGTGTGGTGGCAGGCATAGGAACTGAAGTGGTAAGAGCAGTGGAAGAAGTGACAACTCCAGCTCCTTTGGGCTTGGATTGGGGCACATCCAGCACCATTAATAAGTCTTGAGAAGCAATGGCCAAGTATACTTCCATATTGGTCACCCACCAGTTTTGGTACCTCTTCAATAGGTTACCTTGAGGAATGAAAGGGATATATTCAAAATCGATCAAGTCCTGTATAAATTAGAAGTTGCCTCTTCTAGTCTGGACCTTCGAACCTTTAAATCCCTGCTGGTAAGACTTAGATTGGTGTTACTGCAGAGAGGTATTGGGACCCCTTGTGAGAAGCCAAATTGTCTAGCAAATTGAGCAGGACAATATGGCTTAGCAATGCATTTGTAGGCTCTAGGGTTTACAATCCCAATGAATAACTCTCTAGGGATCAGAATAGAAACCCATATATCCTTGTAAGGAGGTGAAGCACAGAACCTATCACTTAGAAAATTCTTCAACCAAGATGGGCCAATAGTAATGGGTTCGAAAGGACGAAAGCTGTAAGAAGGAAGGGAAGCTGGAAGTTGGTGGAAGAAAGAGAAGTAAAAAGCAAAGGTAGAAGGATAAAGTGAAGCATTGGCTAGTCTCATGCCATGAGTAGGAGGGTTTGGCTCAAAAAATTTAAGGCACTTAGATTGTAGCTCAGCAAAATAAGCAAAAAGCCAAAGCTGAAGTATCCAAAATGGACCCCCTTGATTGGCATCGAAGGGTTTCTCACAAAAAAGAGAACAAGCTCTACATACATGACCTAGAACGTATGGAGCTAAGGCCACCTTTTTCTGTAGGACAAGGGCTTTGGCAAGAGGGGCAAATTCAGGCATGATTCTTTGAGAAGAAGTGCAGAAAAGGAATTTGCAAAGCCAATATAGTATGAAAAAAAAGAAGTCTCTATCAGTTACAGGGCCTTCCCTTCTATTCTCAGCCTTGACAAAGTCACTGTAGGATGAGTTAAGGGAGGGGAGGGAAAAGGGGATTGGTAGGTCAGGATAATCTGGTCCAATGGGGGTACCAATGGGGGACAATCCTCATAGATGGCAAATATCAAGAACAGTAGGGGCCATCATCCCACATCTGAATTGGAAGAAATTAAAGGCAGAATTCCAGAAGTAAAGGGCAGTAGGTATTAAGAAAGGGTCCTTTGAGATAGTAAACCTGGATAGTTTGAGGGCATCGAGAAGGCAGAGCTCTTGAAGGTCCAAAGTCCTATCAGGGACAACCCGATCATACCATTCTTGCCACTTCGGTCTCACCGTGGGCCAGCATCGGTGGGGCGGTTCATCCTCCAGGTTCCCCAGTCAAGACCACCTTCGTAAAGGAGACAATGGTCTTCTAGACGTGGATATAACGCTAGAAGCTCAGTAAGAATCTCCTTGAAGATGGGCCCAAGCACATAGTCTGTTGCTCATGACGTCGAGGATGAAGATGCGTCCGTCGATGGTGCTTTTCTCACCGGCCTTGTACTTTTCACATTCTGCCTCAATAATCCTTTTCAGGGTTACAGATGGGCTCGCACGCTCTACGACTGGTACTTTCAATGAAGAAGAAGCCATTGATAGAAAACTTTCTCAGAGGACAAAGTTGGGAAAGGGAGTAGAGAGAAGTAGAAGGTCGGTAGAGATAAAGGGTTTGTGCAATAGGGAAACGAGTGATTTCAGAACACGAAATAAAAGGGTTTTAAAGACCGTTGTGTCTGGAAAATATATCGTGTAATTCGTAAAGTATTAAAAATACAAACAGATACGAAGAGTTTCCTTCAATATTGATGCTTTTGGAGGGAAAAACACATCCCAGATGTTGATGCCAGCTTCGAAATAAAATATTTGGCTTCGAAACCAGATTTTGCGCCAAAAGTCAAATAACAACGGCTTCGAAATGAGAAGCCGGCTTCGAAGCACATTCCATACCTAAGGATGTATGAATTCACAAGTATTTGTTTACTTCAAAGGGATTAAAGACCTGTTTTAAGTTTCTTAATGAGAGTAATGTCCTTCGAAGCAAAACTTGATACCCCTTAAGGATGGCAATTGGTGTTCGAAACATCAAAACCAATAGTTGGTTTATATATACAGAAGAGATTGTCTTTTCGGACTAAAACAGTGCAGCCCTCAAAAGGGGTTTCCATATTTTTGAAAGTATGGACTGTTGTTCGAAGCAAAAATGGTCAATTTAAAACTGATTGATCATACTAACCATGACCATATGTTGGTTATGATTAAAACAAGCTTTAAGGGGCA
This sequence comes from Camellia japonica, assembly GCA_030407325.1. Classification (NCBI taxonomy): domain Eukaryota; kingdom Viridiplantae; phylum Streptophyta; class Magnoliopsida; order Ericales; family Theaceae; genus Camellia; species Camellia japonica. Next base: position 8,403 of record JAPPVO010001417.1, on the reverse strand, counting down.
AGATTGTTAAATTCGAAGCACTGATTCTAAATGAAAATCAGGAAAACTGTCAACTTTATTCCATAAATTGGAAAAGTTCATGTTGGTTTTTTTAGTGTTTCATTTAAAACGATTGAGTCCAGATTCGAAGATAAGATTGTTAGTTCGAAGCCCTAAATTTGCTTTTAAAGACAAACGGGGACAAGATCAAACAATGCCAAACAAAGAGAAAAGTCTTAGTTGTATTAAAGCAAAAGCAATTACATCGAATGGCCCTCTTTGGGTACAAATTCAAGTTCATAAAATTAAGGAATAGAATAAATAACAAGATCATGAAATTTGGTCCAACTATGATCAATGAATTTCTGTTCTTTCTTTATTCTATCCCCTATTTCTTCTAGGATTGGCTGCTGAAGTTGATGTGCTCTCACTTCATGAAAGAGCTCTTCAGCCTTTATTTCGAATGTTGTTTCTCTCAATCCTTGTTCCAACTCGTCCATATCCAAGTCATCCCAGTACGCAGAGTCTTTATTCTTGAAGTTATCGAATTCTTCAATGAGGTTCTCTGCTTCGTACTGGGCATGAACTCGAAGGGATGAGAGTTGGTCCAAAGATTGAGTGGTGGCCACAGAAGTCCGATGCCAGTGAAGAAGCAATGAGAGTTGGTCCAAAAACATGTGAAGCTCTGCTTGGGCGAGGGGGTTGAGGACGTGACCCCAAGTCAGAATGTCACAAGCCCATCGAAGGTTCTTGAGAGGAACATCGTCCTCAAGAACATTGAAAGGCAAGTGAGAAAAGGCTGCAAGCAGAAGTTGGGCTTGCTTCCGCTCAGTTAGAGTAGGGGAAAGTGGAGGCTTGTAAGGAAGAAAGACCTTATCCGTAGAAAGGGCAAGCCTCAATCTCTCTGTCCAGCAAGGATTTGGCAGATGAGAAGGTATGGAAGCTTCTATTTCGGGAGAAGGAGCAAGGGCAGAAGGAACAAGGGCATTAATATAATCGAGCCAGTCAGAAGAGCAAAGCTTCGCCTTCTGGGCTAAGAACGATGGGTTGTACCCTTGTGCCTCTTCTGGGCGTCGGGTAGCGTGCACTATCTTTGTAGGCATGGAGGATGTGTACCATGCTACAAGCAGATTGTCCTCTAAACTGCGTCGGCGGTCGATGGGCACGTAAGGATAGACCACCGAGCTTCGCGCATAGGAAGGAAACTCTAAAGGGTCAGTGAACTCGACAAAGTGATGGTTAATTCGCTCCCTTAAATCACAGGCCTCAGGTTCCGACCAGCTTGCCCAGTCAGAAGCCCCAGAGGAAGAAGAAGCCACAGCCTTATCCCATGCAGAAGGTTGTGAAGAAGAACTTCCCATGTCCATATTTGCAACTTTCTGAATCAAAGGATTGAGGGCAGTTTGTTCGTAGTCCAAGGGTGAATCAGAAGAAGAACTTCCCATGTCTAGTTTGTAACTTTCTGAATCAAAGGATTAAGGGCAATGTGTTCGTAGTCCAAGGGTTGATAATTTGCAAAGGCTTCCATGACTTGAATATAGAAAGGTGGGTAAAGGTGGCTAATTAATGCATGGAGGTTCTTTCGAGGAGGAACAGCATCATCAGATGACTCTTCGTGTGCTCGATCAATAGAAAGAAAATTGATTTAGCCATAAAATGTATCAGTCTGTTCGAATACTAAGGTGGTGGGGGTATTCAAAAGATTGAAAGAGAGTTTAATGCAAATGATGACGTTGCATTTCTGAAAGAATGCAAAGCCCATGCACGTTCTAAGACGTGGATAAAAGACCTTGATCCACTAATATCACCAAGTATTGGGTATATTAGTGCGGGGGGTAATGTTGGCTACATATTTTGTATAAGCCAATTACAATTCGACGCGTGGCAGAATAAGGGTAATACAGGAAGACTATTCAAGTCTTCGATCATGATCGTACACGTGGCGTTAGTATTGGTTATTACGAGATCTGAGTAGCATTGGATCAGCAAAGAGATGCAAAGTGATGTGGCTTCAACGGTTACTCACATTCAAATTCAAAATTAGGAGGGAAGCCTAACTGCAAGTGATGGCATAGTGGAGCTAATTATAAGGCAACATGATCAGCGATCATGGAGGAGCAGTTCGACGGTTGGAAATGCAGTTCGATGGTCATCCTTGAGAAGTATAAATAGCAGAGAAGGCCCTAGAAAAAAGCCCCAGACTCAGATCCAAAAAACCAGTCTTATTCTACTTTATTTCCTTTCCAGTTTTACATTTCATGTTCTTTACATTTCTGCACTTTAAAATTCCTGCACTGCACTTCATTCATAGGAGTAGTTTCAAGTAGATTGTTGCTGTAAACCTCTACGAGGCTGAGTTTGGATCATTGTAAGTTTTTTCATTTTAATAAAATGTTTCAATTGTTTTTCATTTAATTGTTATTTTGCTTAATTCTCCTAAATCAAGCCACCAGTAAAAGTCCTCTTCATTGAGGCTGAAAGAACTAAAACACAATCGTCTGATAATTGGTTGGCAATTAATTTTCTGTAAGGACTGATTGATCCTTGCTGGCACGCTCGCAATTACAAAAATAACCTTCGAAAGCCAAAAAGCCAACAATGTTTCAATTAATAATTTAGATAATTTTTTATTATATAGGAGAACAATTTATGAATTTCATTTTTTTTTAATTAATTATGTTAAATAAAAAATTCTAACAATGGGGTGTTTTATAATTTTTCAAATCACATGGGTAATCTGACTTTAAGCAAATCGAGGATATTTTTTTAATTTTATAATATTTCCATTTTTTGTGTGCAGAAATATATTTTTACACTATGAGGCTCAACAACTGAGTGGGATACTTTACAAACAGTTTATTTGTTAAGTTATAACGTCATATTTTTTATTAAAATAGTTAATAAAAATAAAATAAATTAAAATAGTTAATAAAACAAAGCGAATATTTTGGGAAGTGTGGTTGGTCTAAAATACAAAATAAGCTAAAATAGATAATAAGACAAAATGTCATATTCAAATCATAATCATTTCATTTTTTCTCTCACAACCATCAAATCAATTACAAAAAAAAGAAAAACAATTATCATCCTAAGTACAACTTTTTTAGTCAGACTAAAATAATTAAAAAATCAATAAAAATAGCATATTCTCATACGGGGTCAAAATCTCATATTAAAACCATAATTATTTCAATTTTTTCTCTCACAACAAACAAATCAATTACCCAAAAAAATTTTTTTTAAAAAAAAACTATCATTCCAAAGACAACTTTTTATCCAAGTTAAATAAGAAAAAAATTAAAAAATCAATTAAAATAGTCAAGTTTCCAAACGAGTCAAACTAGTGTCACGTTATTTTAACTTTAAAATGTTGTGTTTTTGTGATAACCCAACCCATATTATGCTTAATTATGCATGTGTTTATGTGTTTTATTTGAATTTGCAAGTTTAAGAATATGAATTATGTGAATTTGGAATAATATCTATTGAATATAGGAATATCAGTTGCAATTGGAACTTTAACTGAAAGTTAAAAGCCTTAGAGGCGCGTTAAACCAAACCGACTTCATATCTGTGATTAGAATGATTTTAGAGTCTTCGGGTGAAATTTTGTAAAATTATGATTCGTAATGATTAAATTAAGATTTATGAGTTAATTCATATATGTGTATAGCCCTCTTGTGTTCTTCATTCTTGTTGACAACTTTGCTAGAGTGAGTTAGAGGAAGAGGAAGAGGAAGAGGAAGAGGAAAAGCTAAGGATTTGGAAGAGATTCAAGGGGCTAACTCTAGATTTGTACTAAGGTATGATAATCTACTTGGAATCTTTGTATATGTCTCATCTTTTGCTTGAAATCAAGAGGAAATTGGGAACTATGGGTTAGGGTTTGAGATATGTAATGGTTAGAGATGCCAAGTCCATGTTAAGTGGCTAATGCATCGCATACAAAATGCAGCTAGAATAGGCTCGGCTAATCTACAGATGGCATGTGAAATGCAACAGATAACATGTATTTAAGTTAGATTTGAAATACTATGCAATTAGTATGATGCCGAGCCCGGTGCACATGCAATACAAATGAATGGATGCACGCATGCATAGCATAAGGATGCTAAATTAAATATGCCCTAATACTAACCATCAAAAGCAGGTAAAAAGTAAGGAGAAAGAAGTGGGGATTGGAAGACATGCATCACACGCACGCACGCTTATTACAAAATTCGCCCTCGCTCGGAGGGGCCAAAAGAATAATACAAATTAATTAACCTACAAGCTAATTAACTAATTTATACAACACCCAACTAATTAATGAATCAATTAAGCTACTGAAAGCAGTAAAAGGCCTCGGGAAGAGGGATGCACGCATGCTCGGATTGGCTTCGCTCGGAAATCCACCGCCATGCACAAGCTGCCTCTGTTTACACTGCTTGGCATCTCTGAGAACTTCACAAGTCCCAAGGAACACTCTCTGATCACAGTGGAAGGTCACCGCCAAGGGACACCACCGCCATGGAGGAGTGGTCATCGACCATCTACTGAGCTCTCGGCCACCAATTCATGGCCGGCGGCACTGGATGTGGTCGGTCGGCCATGTATGCCTGCAGAATCCTGTTTTGACAGCAGCAGAGGGCAAACATGGCATGGCAATGCATTTCAAGCAAATGTGTGCCACCAACACCCTTCTTATCATGTTCATGACTCAAAGGAGGATGGTCCTTGATTCTCGGACCACCAATCGCGCATTTCAATGCGTGATGGCCCAAGAAACCAAGTGTGCCATTTCAATATCAAATGAAATGCAAACCAAATAAACACATAAGGCCCAAACTCTATCATAGTGATTTCAAGAGGCAAGGCATGCATGCTCAATGCAATGCGACCTAGGCATGCAAGCTAAGTATGCAACATGACAATGCAAACAAGCACACAAGGCATGTAACATGTTAGGCAACCAAACAAAAAGGAAACATGCCAAATGCAATGTGATTCAAGCATGCAACACATGCGATAGGCCAAGTATGCAACAACGCGCAAGGCGAGCATGCAACAACATGCGAATGATGGACTTAAGCTAATTTAGGCAGCTCTCAAACAAGCCCAAAACAGTGGCCAAATGCTATGAAATGAGGTACAAATGCACATGCAAACATGCATACAAATGGACCAACACTCAAGCATAAAAGAGGGACTTTTAAGCACACTTAAAAGAGGACAAATAGCATACATGATAAGCTTTGAAAATATGTAGAAGATGATGCCAAATCAACCTACCAATGCAAGCAAAGCATGCACCAAGCCCAAGGACTTAAACTATGTCATGTGACACATGAAGCAAATGACCAAAGCGGACCAAAACAGTCCCAAATCATGCCAAAGTGAGCCCCAAAAACCACTTAGATGGCATCTAAATGACCTAATCTTAGAGGCATGCACAATGGTACGAACATGGAGCATGAAACACCAACTCTTTAAAGCATTAAAGGAGCGTCAAATGCAAGCATACAAGCATACCATATGGACTGAAATGACATGGTAAGTGGTTCCAAACCACTGAAATAAGCCAAGTAATGCATGCTCAACACTCACACACCCAAGGCTAACAAGCCAAAATGCAAGGTGGCTATACAAAGCATGTCATGGGTGGCCCAAAGACCAAAATCAGACCTCAAGAACATCAAAATATGCATAAAAGCTTCATAAAGCTAGGCTAAAACAAGCAAGCATAGTGGTCTAGATGCTAAGTACATGTTAAGGCAAATTCATGGCATTACAAGACAAGTATGCAAAGCAAACATGGTGTGTCTAAACCAACTAAAAACAGTGATATATTATGACAAAATAAAGCCTAATATGCACTAAGATGAAGCTAAAGCAAGCTAGGCATACAAGCTACAACACAAGCCACTTGGGAGCATCAAAGACAACATGGAGAGGGGATGACCCTCTCCCATTTAGGACCTCAAAACCACCTCTCCACCACTGAAAATCCTCTGGATTTCAGTGGTAGAGAGGTCATGCAAAGACCACAACAATGGCCAAAATAGATGGCCTTAAACAGGCCTAACAAGGCCTTGGAGGGGAGACAACCCCAAACCTCAAAGAGACCTTAAACAAAGTTCTAAAACTAACAAAATTAGAACTTTTATATGTTATACACTAAGCTCAAAAACAAATGCAAGATAGGTTAAAAGCTAGTGCAAGAATGGGGAATAAAGGAGATAGGTTCTTACCCTTGAAGAACACTTCAAGAACACCAACCTCAGACCTCCCTTTGGATCAAAATCAGCTCAAAAACCTTGAAAACCAGTCCCTCAACACCCCCACAACCGGAGTATGGTGTAATACTAGGTGCCTTAGTGCAAAACTAAGAACAAAAACACCCTTTTGAAACACCAAACACACACAATTATATATAGAGAGAGATATAGAGATATATATATATATATATAATGCCCTAATCTCAGAGTTGTTCAACCTCTGGAAAGGGAGGGGAGGCCTTCCTCTTATAGCAAGGCCAATCCAAGCTTCCAAGGGAAGCTAAGTTAAGGAAGCAAATCCCTCCATACATGTGTAGAGGGGGTGCAAAGTGGGTGCCAGCTATCACAGCTGGCACAAAATATCTGCCAAAAAGCAGATGCACAGTGGTTGGCTAGCCAAAAGTGACAAAATGGCCAAAACAAAGGTCGGCCGACCACAAAGAGTGCCGGTCAGCCAAACATTTGGCCGATGGCAACAAAACAATGGCCGGTGGCCTCAAGCCATGGCTGGTGAGGTGTGGGGATGGCCAACAAGCCATTCCCTGCCCCTCAAAAGCAAAACACAAGTGTTTGGTGCAAAACCAAACACAAAACAGTCGAGTCGAGAGTCTTGAGCAAGGCGCCGTGCCGAGACCCCCGGAACTCAAGACGAACACGAACAGGGATGATCATCGGGTATTCAAACGATGACGTCCAAGTCTTGAGGACGGTCAAAAAGGGTGTCTACAACATCAGATAGTAACTCTCTCTCTCTCTCTGTGTCAAACAAAACAAATGCTACTGCCATCAAGTTAGTATCCCACAAAACATGGGCCAAATAGTAACTGAAACAGCATCCAGACACTAATTCCCCTACAATGCACTAACTAAAAGTGTAGCCCAAGTCCTAGGTTAAATTGTGACTCAAAGATGAGTGTTCATTTGTAGGTCCATTGCACTAAGAATAAATTGCAAATTGAATGTGTAATGCAGCATTTGATAGATAAATTTCTATACATGTTCATTAAGACCTTTCTAAACAAGTTTGAAGTAAAAAGGCCAACATCCTAATCAATCTGAATTAAAGGTGCTGTACAGTACCCAAAGATTAGTTTTCTACTGTATGTTTAAGGCTAACATAGCACCCCCTATCATTTCTTTCACAAAAATGAACCTGATAATAAATTAAAGATAATAAAAGGCATAGCTTCCTTTATAGACTATATGAAGAAATTTATGCTGACAGAACACAGGACTCCACATGGACAGCTCCAAATTTGGCAAACAGAATACAGCCCCATAGATTATTCCTTTTTTGTTTGTGTTTTTGTTTTTTTTTTTCCTCTCCCCTGTAATCTATGAAAAGGAGAATAGCTCTGATGTAGTCTCCTCAACTTCTACGCGATCCTTAATCTTCGTATATCCCTCATATAGGCAGGGACATCTATTCAAGCTAACCTCCAACTAATGATGATTACGGATTAAGGTTCAGGGTTTAAGAGCAAAGTCACAAATTGTCACCTATATAGAGCATCAAACATCCAAGTTATGGTTTTTAGTGCTAAGGAAAGTTTATGAGATTGAGAAGTACTAGGAAAAATTTTATGATTACATTTGCAAAAATCATCACCCTTAATTGCTGGCTAGGGGTAAAAAGGAAGGAAAAACAAACAAGGTTTAGATTACATTCACAACCTTCTTTAATAAGTTTTTTAATCATCATTTCACTCCCAAAAGGTTTAAATAAGGTTGAGAATGCTTTCAGAAGATCGAATTATCAATACAAGAAAGTAGGGTTTCTCTCCCTACCTGGCCGCACGTGCGGTGGTCCAACCGCTCGAGCGGTTTGCCCCGCTCGTGCAGAAGTTGTGAGCCGCTCGAGCGTGCAGAATGGAACTCACCAAAATTGTTCATGTTCCGCTCGTGTGAAGCTTGTGGCCACATGAGCATGATTTAGGTAAAACTACATTACACACATCAATCTGGCCTCACCATTGAATTCATGGTCTCATCTATTTCATATATTCATAAATTACATACACAAGCTCAATATAAATACAAACATGTTGAATCTTCCAACAAATCTTAGTTATATGAACCATCTAGAGTTTATTTCATGGATTAATTACAAAATGAACTCAAATCAAACAAAAAATAGAGAGATTAAGGTTCAATTTCATACAGTTAG